>VXAA01002398.1:191247-240404 GCA_013399115.1 Anseranas semipalmata
TTTTTTTTACTTTGATTGCATGGAAAAACCTACTTTAAAATATTAAAATAGCATGCAGTCTTCACTTACCATCATCCATAATTCCTATGGTAACTCCTTTTCCTGTGTATCCCAGCTCCCATGCTTCAGCTACATTAAGGTCAAGTCCAGGAGTTCCATCTGCTTGACCAGTGTTAATCTAATACATCAGAGAAAAAGAAGAATAGCTTTTTTTACTTGATAGATACACTTCCACAGCCACTGATTTTTTCTTTATATCTTCGCATGTATCTTTGGTATGGAAAATATATCCCATTTGCTTTGGAGTACACATCTATATGTAATCAGACCTACTGCAATAATGCAGGAGTTAAAAAAAAAAAAAAAAGGGGGGGGTACCATGTTCACTTTGTGATTTATAAGATTCGGTTAAACGCTGAATCTTTTCAACCCAGAGAAGGATTTTTCTACTCAAGCATGTCAGGGCACTGGGTCAAGCTAGCAAAAGTTACACCAGTAGTTTTATAGAGGATTTTTTAAGAGCAGGTAATGCTCTTTTCCTTGAAAGCAGTGAGCTACTGAAAGTCAGGACCACTGGGTTTAGTACCAGAAATGACTTCTTTCATAAACAAATTAGGCCTGCTTTGAGCAGGAAGGTTCACTAGATGAACTTCAAGGGTCCTGTCCAATTCTGTATGTAGGTGTGATTCTACGGTAAGGGCAATCCCCTATGTCTTCAGGCACTAGTCACGTTTACCAATCTCATTCACATATTTCTCAAGTTCCATGGTAAACATAATATGGATTTTGCTCTTCCAGATGCAAAACTTTTCTACTTTGTGTAAGACATTTCTCATTTCAAAGTGCATTTTAGTGCACTTTATAATCTATGAACTACATGTATAGCTTGATAAAAAATGGTTATTTTTATCACTGCAACATTTTGATTGATTGAAGTACCACAAAGAAGTGAATTAATCCACACTTTAGTTTATTATTTCATCAAGGATGAAGTCCCATCTACGCTAACGTGCCCTCATCCACCTGGCAACCCTTGTCTTTGAAAAAAGAACAGACATATTTGATGGATTCATAAAACATAGGAAATACATTAAGAGGAAAGAGAATAAGAAACACTATCCATAAGCAGAAAGAGCCATCTGAAGTGAACAAGATGGTATTGCATTTACAAAGTATTTTATTGTAAATAGGTTGCAATGTTAAAACAGCAAAATCAAATTTATTGAATTTTTAATAAAAAAATGTCTTTCTTGGCTGCTTTTATGTAAAAAAAATACTTTTTCTCTTAAGACTAAAAAATTCTCCCTATAAAAAAAAAGACACATTAAGAATGAAACAATTTAGTAAAATATGAATTTATTTTGACATTGGCCTAAAACCCAAATTCATCAGTTTTCAGCTACTCTGCTTTTGACAGAAGAAAAACAATTAAGAATTATTCAAATTCCCATGAGAAAAGAAAAACCTCAACTTTTTTCTAGCCAGTACACTAGAACTTTTTGTTATAATTCTGTAACAATGTTTTACCTGGCAACAGCTCAAAGACATGATTCATATGCAGTTTTAGGGGTCACATCAGCACGCCAGGAATGCCCACAGGACACCAATACAGTTCTCTTTCAAGCCTTCTAAGGATCTTTCCATTGACTGAAATGAAATTTCTCTCTTGAAATTTGGTGGGTCTTCCCAGCATAGAAGAAGTACAGTTAAAAACAACAGGACAGAGCCTTGGATCCATTCCCAAGTTCTTGTGAGATAATTGGAAAGAACGCTTGCAAGACATTGCAACAGCATAGAATAACTTGAACGCCAATTATTTAATTATGATTACTGTGATTTTCTTTCAAACTTACCAGGTACCATTGCTTTGTAAATAAAGGATCATTCATGTTGATGTCAATGTCATTAATATCTCTATATCCTCTCTTCCTTCTGCTGAAGCCTTCCTGTTGCACCGCTTTCTTTACCTGGAATGGTTAATTTTTACATCTTTAGCTCAACGTTCTTAACCACAAAGATTTTTTTAGCCTTGTTTTCAGGAGACATAAGGCTTATGAAATCACGTTATTTGTGTCTGTGTCATTCATTCAACTTAGGGTTGATTTCAGTCGAAATTTGCAAAGAGGTAGAGAGCTCAAGGACTAATAAAATTCTTGTGAAGAAGACGGCTATGTAGATGAGAGACACCCAGAAGTGTCCTACCTGGAGGAAAGCTACACCTTGAAGACATTTTAGATACCTGAGAATCTGCACAAGAAAAAGTCCCAATGATCT
The DNA here is from genome assembly GCA_013399115.1 of Anseranas semipalmata. Lineage (NCBI taxonomy): Eukaryota > Metazoa > Chordata > Aves > Anseriformes > Anseranatidae > Anseranas > Anseranas semipalmata. The sequence continues at coordinate 193,522 of VXAA01002398.1, forward strand.
TAGAGGTCTTTTCCAACCTAAATGATTCTATGATTCTATGATCATTAGTATCATGGATCTTCTTGCCATACTTTTATTTCTCTGAGCCATCAGAATCAAAAACACTGTCATTATTAGATGATAAAATTATTTAACTAATTCTCAATATGACTGTTCCAAGCTGCAGGCATTTGATAAAATGAGGATGCAGGTCTCAGTCATGCTGTCTTTTACTTTTTCAGACTTTTCTCCGGGTATTTTCAGAGTATTAGATAGCCTTTCCTGCAAAAGAGATTTGTTGGAAGAAAAGCATCTGGGGTTGTGCGCTCTCATTGTACTCCTGAGGTTCTCAAAAACACATCTTACAGAGCCATTCACTTTCAGGGATTATCTTTGCAATAAATAAGTGATAAATAAATACATTGGCAAGAAAAACTAAATGACAAAAAAGCCACTAAGTGGACAAGACTGACTAAAGTGTAAGATATGAGAATACTGGTTATGAAACACAAGCAGCCACAGTTTTTTAGAAATCCTATTTTTTATGAACAGTAAATTCACAAAAACATATAACTAAGCATTATAGAAAGCAAGAAAAGTTAGACACACAAATACTTTTTGAGGCAGAAACTACAAATGTCAGACCATAATCATCTTATTTGTACCCATGTAAAAGGGCACTCCAAAAGGAGACCATTAAATGGTTGCAATTGTTGTTCCAGTATGTGCTACAACACCTTGCAGATGTGCTGTCAAGTTTGGCATACTCTTTTTAGCCTAACACCTAGAACCAAGACAGCATAATATTGCCAGCATTTCATTAGAAAATCGTAAAAAAAAAAAACAACAAACAACAAAATCCATCCCTCTTGATCAAAGAGGAAAGCTTAAAATCATGAATTGAGAACACCTTGAGATACAGAAAGAAGGCAGCAAACAAACTAACATTTCCTTAGGCATTTTCTTTAAAACAAAACAAAACAAAAACAACAACAACAACAACAAAACATGGTTATCAAAGAAATCTCACAACTTATGGAGCCATTTCTACAAGTGTGGCTTTGGCATTTCTGATTAAGATGATGTATACAGGAGTTACCCTGCTGTGTCACAGTAACTCATGTAGTGTCTGTCAAAATCAACAGAGGAGAAATTCATCCAAAGGCTAAATCAGACCTTAGATCGGTTGATTCATTCTTGGAGGTGTCCTTCTGTCTCTGTTAATTAAAGTGGGAGCCTAAAAGACAGTGCTCAGTGAGGTGCCTAAGGCTGAGATGAAACTGGGATCTAACTGATTGGACCTAAAAGCTATTTTCCTCACAGCTACATTGCTTCATTATAACCCTGAAAGCCTAATACCAATTCATAGTGAGCAGGTTGAGGCAGCGTGTACCTGACACACTCTGACAGAGGCTACTGGAAATCACTGATCTGCCCTGAAAGGCAATATAAATGTTTCTAAAAATCTACCTGTATGAATTCCAACTCCTTAACTAAAGGTACAAAATGATAAAATATTAAACTGGTAGGTGCTTTCATTTATATGTGTTTCCATTACTTGTTCAGGTTCATTAAAAGCAGAGAAGATTGAAAAGAAGGAGACAAACCTAATACAAAATAAGCTGAAAAGAGGACAGTGATTAAGCAGGACCCATACTAGGTGTACTTAGTGGTGCCAGGTATCTGCACAAAGAAAGGTATAAGCACACTGTTTGATACCTCTAAGATAAGGCTCAGTGATGCCATGGAGACAACAGAGCAATCACCTGTCATTATGCCTTCCTCCGTTACCACCCCTGCCTCTATGCTTGCAATTGCAAACCCTGAGCTGTCACCACATAAAATAATTATGAACAGAAGCCAACCTTCATTTAGAGGGATGCCAGAGAAAAAGATTTCTTGCGTTTGTGCTCCCACGCAAGCTTGCTGGCTCTGCAGGACCTGCTGCATTAAGGCACTGAATTAGGATTTAGTACAAAAGGAGTTCTACTAATTAAAAAGCAGTGCTTTGGAGCCAGGGCTTTTCTTTAAGACAAGCTGGAGGAAGTGGGGAGCAATTTGCAGAAATAGCACAGGCTGGTTTCACTCTTCAGGATCATCTCATTTGTCTGATTTGTCACGTCTTTACAATAAAATATAATTTGTTTCTTGTATTATATTACATTACATCATAATTCCCCGAGACATGGAAATACATGCAAAAAGGAGGTACGATCTTCTCTAAACTAAAACCACTCTACAGGCTGTTTTCTGAATATTTTACACGAAGGTAAGGTGTACAGGATATTACCAGCCAAGGAGTAACAGTCTCAGAAAGTCCAAGGCCTCTTTTACACTACAGAAAGGTTCTTCTCCTTAAATTCAGTAATGAAGGTAACTCATACAGTTGCATCCAGAAAAGATTAGGCTTTCCTGTTGTGAAATGAGTTGAAAGGTTCGGATAAAGCCTTGGTACCTTCCCACTCACAAAAGCTACAAATTACCTCATTCAGTTGCCTTGTATCTTACCCTCCACAAGAAGAAAGAACTTGCCTGATGAAAATGTGATCCCAAGATCAGATAACATCCATATATATATTCCAGAAAAAATCCCCAGTTGAGCAAATTTATCCTTGGCAAAGGATGATGCAATTCCAATGATTTCAGTGGAGAACTGCCCATTTAGCAGACAGCTGACTTGAGTGAATCCTTGTCCTCTTGCCAACAGGGTTGGAATGTTGTCTGTTAGACAAATAGTGTTTTTCCTCAGCTGGAAACTTATGCTTTCACACCTAGTCTAGATCAGGAGAGGGACCACATATGATTTTGCTTCTATCTTAAAGGTTTCTTCTTAAAGAAGAAAAGTCCTTCCTCTGATATCAGTAACATAAATCCATTAAGTACCATGTTGCAGGTAATATGTTTTAAAAATACATACAAGAGAGAACTTAGGATCACATCTTTGTACATGGAATGGTAGAAAATCACTGAAGAACATTCTGATAACAGCTATAATCCCATATACTTCTGTCATGATCAGACCTGGAATCCAGCCCTCAATCAAATCCACAACGCACCCTCATGTCATCTTTTAAATACTTATTGCTCTAACTGAAGCAGGAAAATCAGTGTTTTTGTAAGATAGACTTTTGATAATAATATTTCTAAAGGATTTGAGCCTGTGAAGCATGACACTTATTAGAAATTAGTGAAGGAACAAGATTTCCTTACAAAAATAGCCTGGTTTTTACTGTCTCAAATTTAGGCTTATTTGTCAGCAATAACAGCTTTTGTTTATTTCATTCTTAATTCATTTATTCCTTCATCATTATGATACAAGATTAAGTAGTGAGCAAAATCTGAGCATATATTCTATTAGCATGTGACTAAATCATGCAAAAGTTACTAGCTATGTCATTTTCAGAACAAAGGCCATGTATCAAAGAAGATAGTCCATAGATGATGAGATACTTACAAGGAAAAAAAGGTTCAAGTATTGATTTTTAATATACTTGTACTTATGCATGGTGCATAAAGTCACTTGGATGATAATAAACCAGCAGGATACTGATGCAGAACAAATTAACAAAATAATCAATTGACTGCAACACTGCTCCAGGAGGGCCAGAAACCACAGCACTCTAACTGTGCTCCATGCTCCTGTGAATGCCAAGACAATCAGCTCCTCATTTTGAAGGAACAGGGTTAATTGTATTGGTGAGCTCCTGCAGTTAAATGACTCTGTTATATTGAGCACAAATGACAGATTTACCAAATTATACCAGTGGGTATAAAAAAGTGGAACACAACCCTCAACCTCAAGAATCAAGAACTTCAGAACAGGAGAATTCAGGCCAAATTCCAGAGGAAAAAGACAGTCCCAGTGATGACATGCAGTGGGCATGGCTTGCATGGCTTTTTTAAAAAAACATAGCAGTGAGATGCTCAACCAAAGGAAGTGGTGGATCTTTTTTCTCCAAAGCCTCAGGGTCAACACAGGTCTGCCCCTGAAGGTGAAGTATGAAGTTGGAAACTGATTGCCTGCATTTTTTAAGAAGTCAGGTTGACAGTTAGACTTAGGCCCTATGAATTGTACAGAGGAGCAGTCTTCCACGAAGGTGGCTTAGAACAGCGTGTCCAGATGGCATCATCCAGCAAGCCACCTCCAGCTAGTGGAAAGCTGTCCTAACTGTTGCTATCAAAGAAACATGGTGACAACAAAAGACGGAGGCAGAAAAGTTCAAGTGAGCCTGAGTGATCTGCACACTTAGCTGTCTTTAAAAAGGAATGAGAATGAGATATCAAGCACCTACAGCAGCTTGCCACAAATGACATCCCCTCTCTCTGATCCCAAATCCCATACACAGTTAAGGGGTGTGTATTTTTCACCTCTGATTTCTAAGTAAACACAGATGAAAACATTTAATTTTACTATCCACTCCATTCATATAAAATGAGAGATATGTCTGTTAGGGAAATATTGATCCCATTCACAGAGTACACACTCATCACCTGTATTGTCCAACAGCTGCTTGCTGGTCAGAAGCTCTGAAGATGTCAACAAGTACCTATCTCATATACTTCCACATTTTTCCTAAAGCCCCAAAGTAATGAAGGTTTGTGAGACTGTCCACTACAAAATAAAAAGAATAACGCTGACGATCCTCACTAGAGAAAAGAAAGTACAGACCTACTTGAACTAGAGTCAGATGAACTGAACAAAACTGAATGACTTTTAAATGTCAGTGGGGGCCTCCCTGGGGATGGACGTGGCTAAGTAATGCTTCCAGATTATGGTGCAGTACCCATTCTCAATCAGCCAGACTTTCAAGGACTTGGCTCCCTGACAAATAGGGACAATTCTCAAAAGCAGAGAGCCCGTCGCCTACTCTTACCAAACACATTTCATTTTTAGACCTCACGGTTGATTCTCCAATGAGCAATGGGAAGCTGAGCTCTCTGGCATACAGTTATAGGACCTGAAGCTGTATGTGGCTGAAGACATTCCAGCGGACCAGGAAGCAATACCAAGGCTACAGTGCAGAGCCAGGATTACAGCAGCTCTCAGTTTAGAAAACCCAGACTGGTTCTTCAAATTACACATCATCCCTGACAACAGAAATGCCAGCAAATTATTAAGAGAAAAGTGCAGAGCACCAATAGTAAAGGGTTCCTGCTGCCATTTTCAGGTTGGTATGTGTTCTTGCACATGGCTTTCTACCCCCAAAAATCTGTCAAAACACTAAAACAGGTATTTGAAAACAAATCTTCAGAAATCTTTTCCCATCTTCTGCATCCTCACAGATGTGAAGTTTGCTCTAGCCTTCTAAAGAGCTGCCTCCAGCCAATGGAAAAAAAAAAAAAAAAACACTTTTTTTTCTCCCAGTAATAACAAAAGGGACTGGTCTCCAAGTGTAGCTAGTTAATGTAGCCATTTTTCTTCCAGTATGGCAGCTGCTCTTTTACGAAATCAATCTATCTTCTCAAACTTATCCCAAAGAAAAGAGGGACAATCTTCAGCTAATTATGGCTTGTACGAGTGGCTCCAAAAGTACTCTCGGCAATCAAGATGCTAAAAGTCAAGAGTAGGTAACTGGAGAGAGATGAAAGTACTGCCTGATCCAAGAGCTACTCCACCTGACACCAGAAATTCATTTAAGCTGGCAGCCAGGCTCTTCCCCTGTATGCAGACCCAAACTCCACTTGCTGCTGGGAGGTGTGGGCCTCCAGCACGTTGAGAGGGGCTGCCACCTCTGCTCAGCCCTGCAAGCAGCTGGCAAAGAGGACTGCTGATTTTTGCTACTGAACTGATAACCTGTGGTGGTTAGGCTGTGGGACTTCATCTGGCCATGGTGATGCAGAAAATTGATGCCTTTTGTCTTGACATTGTTGGATTCATCCTCTTGATTTTAAACCTTTGGAGCCTGTTTTGAGGCCCAGAAAGAAAAAGCAAGGATGTCAGGGAACTTGAGAGTGCCACTAATCACCCAGTGTTTACTAATTAAATGACAACCTCTCCTCTCAAGCAAGCTTATAATTTTCAAAGATTCTCATGAGTTTCTCATAGCAATGAGTCCCTGTTGGTAACCATAGGTGTCTCTGGTGCATTATTCATAAAAGAGTCTTTAAGTGCCTTCTCTACCTACAGTCATTAGTCCCTGGGGAGTTTTCTGTACATGGATTCTTTTCCCCAGCTATCCTGCCCCTCCTTGGTAGGTGCAATCAGAACAGCTATAGCGAAGATGTAGCAGCTGTTGAAGTACAAGACCTTTGAAACATAACGTTAATCAGCACAACCATACCTGTGATTTCCAAGCAAAAGACACAGGAATAAAATTGTTTTTGATATGAAAGACGTCATGAAAGTAAAAAATGCATCTCTTTCAATTAAAATACGTGTATTACTCTTTTGTTTTATACATTTAAAAATGGCTATTTTCATAATGGCTATCATAGACAACATGAGAATTGCTTTGATTTCTAGAAAAAGTCATGTTCACTATAAAATGTGTCCATCTTTCATTGTTCTTAGCCATTCTTCTTCTACCTTGCTGCTACTTTTTTATTTTGTTACTAGCTGAAACAGTGTCATCGATATCAAGGACCTGCTGCTTTTTTGGCTTATTAATCTTAGATGTTCTGCAACAGTCCTAGTTTTCCACTTTCTCTAACCAGCCCAATTTGACTGCTCAAATGCTTCTAAGTTTATGTAGACCATCAGCAGATACCAAAGCTTCTGGACACTGGGGCTGTCTCCACTCATTACTCTTGGGATGTCTTCTAAGTTTTTCTTTGCTCCAGCTTCTGCTTTTTGAACTTTCTTCTCTACTCTCTGGTCATGATATTGCAAAAATGTCATGATCCCAGCAGAATAAAGCAAGGGTAAAATAGTACCATGGTTTAACTCTGAAGAAAGACTGCTTCTGACTGCCTTGCATAGCAAAACATGGGATAGTTGGGGCCGTTCACTAACTTCTCTGCAAAAATCGCTGGAAATCATAATGCCGGAGGTACGGCCATTTAGGAAACTACCGCAGAAGTTCAGCATCAGTCAGAGAACAGTAAGACATTAGAGTAAACAGCCTCAATTCAAAGGTTCCACTCAGGCAATTAACCTTTCCTGATGGAAACACAATTTAAAGAACTCATGTATCAACCAAGTTCATATATATATAAAAAAAAAAAATGCCAGAACCAACTTGCTTCTGCCTTACTTTGTGACCTTTCATTTTCCAGATATTAGTTCGGTGCTTGGTAAATAAGGAGCTTTCAAAAATAAAAGAAGGGAAAAAGAAATCAATATTTTTGTCCATTTAGCAGGCCTCTCACAGTTCAGTGACATTCAGGAAGCAGTGAGTAAAGAGACAAGGGATCAATCTGTAAGAGGAGGGTGCAGATCATATTCAACCTGCTCAGCTAAGCAATCGATAGTGCTCCTCTAGCTTCTACTTTGAAATGCAAGTGAATTGTTTAGTCTGCAATGTAAAATGAATGCCGAGTATAGATGGTTTGCAAAGGAAAATGCCAATTTGGTAAAACAGAAATTTTCATAGGATCATGCCCTCTTTGACAAAGATTTTTTTTCTCAAGATAGAATTTATTGAGGGGAAAGAGCAAGACAGAGAAAAAGCCCTGGATATCTTGACATCCAGCACACGGCCTCAAGAACAAGCAAACTCTGATTCACATCTCTGCTCTCTCCTCAATTCAGCATGAGGGTCATATCAGGAACTGTACTATCGCAGGTGCTGGCTATTCTAGGAATGCTGTTCTTATTTCCACTTTTTCAGTGCTTAAAAAAGCCAAAATGAGAGCAGGAGCATTTCTGAAATCTTAAGGTGTTTCCAAAGGAATGAAAATCTGCTTGTTATCCTACCTGGAGAAGCTGACATTACACTTTATGGTATATAGTGACAGAAAAGTCAAAGTAATTTGTATTTCAAACAACGTCTCTTTGCAAGACAGCAGGACAGCTACCTCAGTTACAAAATCAAAGATCGCTGTGAGAAAAATTCCCCAGAAATGGGATGCAACTGCATGCATTAGTCTCACCAGTGTCAGGCTGCAAACCACAGGGACATTTTATCAGCAGCATGCGGGCACCTTTTGCAACTTTGCTGTCTTAGCAGTTATATCAGGCCACACAAATCAATCAAAACAACCACATCTCTGTGCAGGTGTAAACAACAGCACGCCTGGTGACAGAAAAAAAAAAAAATTGGGCCCTATGCATGTAGGGCACTCTATTGACTGCACACCTTCCCTTCTTAGCTGTGAAATTAGTTGCTGCAAATAACAGCTCTCCTTTCTCTTACATCCCTTGGCCAATTATTGCAAATAAACCTTTCTTAAAACATCATGCTTGAAACAACCCACCTTGTTCATCCTCCTCAACAGTAAAAATCTTTTCAGGGAGTTATTTTCTTTTATTACTAAGGCCACCATCAATCTTTGAGCTAATACAGGAGCCCCGAAGTAGGTCTGAGTTATATTTGCACCCTCTCTATGGTATAAAAGGGTTTTAGTTTAAAAGGGAATCAGGCCCAGTTCATCTTTAAGATGGCAGACCATTTGGCATTGAGAGTGGCTTTTGGATATATTTATGCAGTACAAAGAAGAGCAGTGCTCACATGATGCTGAATCTTCTAATTTAATAATTCCCTCTTTGTTGTCATTTGTTCATTTATAACTTTCTTAAAACTCTGGGCACTCCCCCACCAAAGGACTTTCTTCCTGCTCCACAATAGTTCACTGGTCCTACAAGGAGAGAGGTACTACACAGTCCACCTTTATATCACCTGCTTTTTACAGATTCTGTCAGTATGGTTGCTGCTCCCACACAAGCGATGAATATGCTGATACCTCCCAAGAGAACAGAAGTGCTTATAGGCTAAAGATTCCCCTAATTCTGTTGATTTTAAGATAATCAATTTCATGAAACAAGTCTCCAGATAAGTGGGGATTGTAAGAAAATATCACTTGGAGAAAAATCTGTTCAGTTTAGTTCATATGGGAAGATTCAACTGACATGTAAAATTATTCTCTTCACTGAAGCATACCCTTGACCCACCCTGAGGCAGAAGAGACTTCTTGTAAACATGTGAATATTTGTGATAATGCCCAAACACATTTCCAGTCATAAGGCATCATCTGTAGCAGCTCCACCTCTAATGTCATGCATTTTCTTTCTAAAGATGCCAATTTGCTTTACAGACATTAAGTTTAAGTGTACTGCACATGGACAGCCTGAAAGAGCCTTGCAATATGCCCGTGTAGGTATGCATCATTACTTAGGGAAACCAAGTCAGCAGAAAATGAGATCTTAAAACAAGTCTACAGCAGGTACTGAAAATAGACCCCCTTATCTCCAAACTGATAACTAGATTTGCACTTAAAAGCTGGCTTCTGACCTGTGTGATAACTCAATATTTCCATTTCATTCTCCACAGCCTCCTTCCCACTCAAATTTCATCTAACAACTTATCATTTGCCCTGAAACATCTGCTTGGAAAAATACAATACACATTTCTGTCACGGAATTACTGGCATGGATTATCCCCTTCCCACGTCAGCAGTAAATATGCCATATTGTCACACTTGTTGACGAATTACATGTTGCCCTGTCCTTTATGTGACGATCTATTTTACTTTCCATGTGTACAGCTTTTCTAAACAGGTTCTGACCTAGGAAAAAATAATACATTTTGTACAGCTGTCCCCCATATCCCATGACAGTGTTCAGTTATGGTAACAGTGCTGAAAGACATTTGGGGTTCCTCTCTCATGCAACGGGGCTTGGAGTAAAAGTTAACTTCAGCTTCCTCTGATGCTTATGGCCCTTCCCAGCAGATGGGTCCTGCTGGATCCAGTGGCAGTGAAAAATCATCATACGAAAGCGTTGCCAGAATCTCAGCTGAAGAGCAGCTTCCCAGAATAAAAATCGTATCATGGCATTAGGAAGGAGGGAAGGCAAGCTAATGTCAGTGCCATTGTCCTATATACAGTGCATGAACCAAGCCAAAATCAATTTGATTGAAATCCATTTCAGAAAGTTTTAATTCAAAGTTAGTTAAAACTAGCTCTGGCTCCTCAAAACCTGGACTCATGATGTGAAAATGAAAAAAAGTTGGCTGCATCCTGTAGAATGCAGGTGTTCTCAATCCTGAGTTCAGAAAGGGCACAAATGCCTTTTGATTTTGTTTTCCTGGCTGCAATCCTGTGAATGCCCTGCAGAATACAATCCTTTGCTTTTGTATCCTTCTCTGCACTGTCATTGTTCAAAACAATTTTCCTTTCCCTATCTCTTCTGTTCTGTGAGCAAATGTTGCACTTAAAATTTGGGGAGAATACCACTCTAAGAGGCATCTGGTTTAGCTAATGCAGAAGGAAGCACCTCTGTGTAGACAGAGGAGGTTATCACAAATGGCCACGTACTCCTCTTTCAGCAACTCCTGCAGTCTGTGTTCTGACTCAGGTCCCCGCTGCACCATGAGAGCAGGCTGAAGCACTGATTACTGCCCAGTGCTGTCAACTCCTCCCCAGCCAGGTGGCAATGACATCTGCAGAAGGCCCATTTAGCTTTAATAAAAACAAAGCCTATTTTTACAAAGCTGCCTGCCTGGAGTGATATAGCAACAACTGCCAAAAAGTCTAAGCTTATTCTAATATTTCAAACCTGCAATACTTAAACTTCAAGGTTCACATGAGCAGTAGTGATATATTAGGGAGCCTTTCTTGTCCATTTTTAATGCCTTCAGAGCTCTGTTGCTATCTCAATGGAGATGAGATATGCAATCACAGAACACTGATCTTCCTGAAGTGCTGCCTGGTGGGAATTAGATGGGCTGCACAATGTCTTCTCTCAGGAAATCTCATAACTAGAAACCAGAGACAAAACAGAAGCCAATCTTATGACAGAGGGAAGCCACAATTACGCTGCCGCTCACATTCACGTATCTGCTCTTGCACCCAACAGCAGAGTGGTTTTGTATAGCACAGCTACCTCTTTATTCTATTACCATAAATACAGCAGACAGAAAAGACAAGGGAGCTTGCTCCCATACATGCCTTTCCCAGCCCACTAGGAAGTAACCGGAATTTGTATCGATCGGGCTGTACACAGTAAAGCTTGCAATTGCACTTTTTCAGCTCCCGGATTCGGAGGCTTATGGATCCCCATCACAAAACATGTTAATAAAATCAGCAGAGGTTTATATATTGCTGCTGCACAGCATCAGGTTAGCAGTGTATGGCTGCCAGTGACAGGCCATCTGCCACAAAGGAAGCACCAAAACAGAAGGGTTTCCACAGAACAATTTCTGTATCAAGACGAAAGGTAGGAAAAGCTGGGAAATAAGGGACTGGTTTGCAAAAGGAAGAGAAACAGTCCATGTCCTATAACTCTAGCTTTTACTCAAATCAGTTTTAATTTGATACTTTCAAGGACTAACCTTGATGGTTGTCATGACACCCTGTATGTCTGAATCCTTTCTTTTAATCTTCAAACATTTTCCTTTGATTTCCACCAGGGAGCTTGCAGAGAGTGCAGCTGCTGAGCTCCCTCGTGCCCAACACCATGGAGCACGGCCAAGGCGGACAGATCTCCATCAGTGGACTTTTCCTACCTCATCCCAGAACCTGGCTGCCATTAACTCTCAGCTCGTTGCAGAGACAGGGCAGGAGAAGTGTAGTCTGAATATTCCCTATGGGTTTTCTCAACCAGCCCTTAGCAGAGAGGCTTTTTACATAATTGCCTGTGATCTCCAGCAACGTGTCCCACTGGCTGCTGGTCAGGCTACTTTGTAAAGCACATCTGCACAATTAAAATTATTTTCAAAAATCTTAGAAACAAAGGAGTTCTGCATAGATTGCAAGGGACCAGGACATCCGGCTAGTTCAGATTTGTCACAGGTCCCTCTATTCATCTGTTGCCTACGGCACAGAAAAGTGGCCCCAGAAGACTACAGAACTCATTATTAATTGGAGTTGCATGTGCACCGCTATGGATTTTGGTGCCAGAATTTTCCCTTGTCCCCACCGGGTCATAGCACAGGCTGGTTTAAATGAAATGCTAAAATCATCATCCTGCTACAAATTCTTTGAACCGCGGCTGCTTTTTTTTTTTGGCTAAGAATGAGGGAGTATCTTTACAGTTCAGTTATTAGCATAAAATAATTAGACTTTGGAGTATATTTTCCTCCCAGAGCATATACATAATTCACATCAATATTTATAGGAACCTCTATTCACACTCATTGAAAGCAGGCTGTACCCCAAGGGAGTGAGAAAGTCTAAACTCTAAATATGCTTTTGCTTATCACTGAAGATTTCCATACACTCCTGTAAACTGCTATACTCATTATATACTCCTTACTCTTCCTAGTTTATTTCCATTGAGACAAATTTTCAGCAAATCATGGAAGGAAATCATTTGCTCGGGCTTCACACTGCAGGCAATCAAAAAATGATGCATGCAAATTCTACGGAAATTGCTCTTTGTGTCCAAACTTTGAGACCCAGTTCATATTATGGTTTCCATAGAATAAAAATTGAACAGAAAAGCTTCCTTGATGAAATTACATTCTTTTGGTATGAAAAGTGATGAATCTCTGGTTAATGCTAACAGTGCCGCTGCATGCATTTATGGGCTCTTCCTAGTTCCAAATAGCCAGCATTAATCTGTGGTATGACAAGCACTGAAAAAGTGGCTTGAGACTACCGGTACTTCACAGAGTAAGAAAAGGGAGATTTGGGGAAATAAACTACTACAGCAGAAGGATCGTCTTTATGACAGTTTGAACAGATACCTAGACTGGGATATAAAATCTCATGCATCTTGGACCACTGCAGTCTAAAGAAATCTAAAATATCCAGCGCTAAATGACACAATCATGGATTTAGCAAGCTGTAGACGATACAATGACATCAGAGAGAATGTCTTTTCTTCTGGGGCCTTTCCTTTAGAAGAGAGGTGTGCTGTGCCTATGAATGACCGTAACAAAAGGAAAATGATAAACAGTCCAGTGCTGCCAACGACACAGTAGGGTTATGTAAAGAATGAAACTGCCAAAGTCTTGGCTCAAAATGTCATTTTATAAGTCTGAGGGTAACAACAGCAGTCTGCAAAGCAGGGAACACTGAAAATAAAATAGAAAACAAGGTCCCTGAAAAGGACAGAAAATTACAACCACTTCCTTTTCATCAAGGGCCAGCCAATTTAAGTTACTCCCTCTTGTTTCACCTCACCACATGCCACCCCGGACTGAATTGCAGACGAGATCAGAGAAATGCCCTAGCTTAGAAGCAATCATTTTCTTTGCATAGTATTTTTTTTTAAATGCAGCCAGATTCCTTTCCCAACAACAGCTATTCCTGCAAGAAGAAAAGTGGGAATGGCCATAGGAACAAACAGTGAGGATGGAGGAGGCAGGAATATCTAAACTCAGGAACACCACTGAGAAAAACATCAGGTGAAACCACTACAGTGGAACAACAGTGCACATTTGTTATCAGCTTCTTGGCTGAGATTCAATACTCCAGAATTGCAAAGACCCAGGTTCCATCTCTTCTTGCCCAACGGTAAATACAGACTCACTCCATTTATTTCAGTGAAATTACTTCAGATTTTCACTGCTGCAAATTGAAGCAACGTCTATCTCTTGTGTTTAACGCCATCCCTGTGAGGAGAAAAACTGTTAAAAGCCTCCCTCCAGTTGAACTCAAGTTCAATCCTGCATGGCTGAACTCATGAGGACAAGTTATTATTCTTTGCTTCAAGGGAGAATGTCTGTTTCCAAAGAAGTAACCAAATCAGAACACAACTCACCGGTGAGGAAAAGATGCTGAAATATTGAGGGGGGGATGAGTGAGCAGGGGTGCTGAGAGAAGCAGCATGCAGAGCCTGGTGAGTCGGTATGTATGGCGCTGCAGGCAGCAATGGCACATCTCCATGTGACCTGGAGGCTTCCTCGAGCAGGTGCTGCATAAACGAACTGCCACCACTTACGAGGTGGCTTCCACAGAGGATGGGTCCTCTCCAGCATGTCCCTCCTGGGGCCTGTGGAGGGCTCAGCATAAGTGCCTGTGCCCAATTCCACAGAAATACTGCAAAAATCTCAGTGTGATCCCCACTTGAAGCACGTGTTATTACTTCATGTGCTTCTTCTCCCTCCCATTTAAGCCAGGTACCTTCTTCCTCCACAGTTGCCTATAGGTGTTGAAAACTCTCCAGGGGAGTTTCTCTCCTCCTTCTCACAACTTATAATGCAGCGAACTTCTAGGCAGGAGGAAAGCACAAGCTCCTCATACCTTACACAAGCATGTAATGGAGGTCATGATTTGATCAGGGATGAGGGAAGCAGATGGTTATTTTGTTTGTTTTTCTCCAACATCTGTTATGTAAACAGGGTCCTGGAAAGCTGCTGCCTTGTCCAGTAAAATAATTATTTGAAGTTCTTATGGAAAATATGGCTGAAAAGAAAAAAAAAAAAAAAAAAACAAACTTTCCTATTTGTCAACACTCACAACAACAACAAAAAAAGGCACAACTGAGATAAGTTCTCTCTTATTCCCCGCCTCTTAAGTCCCCTCTCAATTTAACTCAGAATTTGATCAAAAAAAAAATCTGAAGGAAATCATTCATCATGTCTTTCATCAAAATCACTAGTCAGAGTGAGTAAGTGGTTGCTGTTTTAATCAGACAAAACACAGTAAAAGAGGTTTCAAATTACCTCCTAAAGGAGATGAAAACTATTTGTCATTTCATTGCACATCCCCATCTAAAGGTAATATGCTCAATGGAGACAGAACCTCAGCTTGGAGGCAGTGCTGTACTTTGGGATCAGTGCTCAAAAGATGCCTTGTCCTGGTGTTACACTGATGCTCCTGGCAGCTGGGGCAGGAGAACTGAAAGGAGCTAAATGCCAGCTTCTTACTTGCAGAGACCCAAGAGAGCTCTGAATTCCACAAGCAAATATTATAATAAAACCTATGCAACACCTACACAGCCCTAGTTGCTGAGATATCACTGATACATCTCTCTGACAAACCACCCCTTCCCCTGCTGATCAACACACATTTGGAGAGCCTAAGGTGGGTCTAAAGTAGCACAAAAGATGCACAATTCCCTGACTTTCTGCTTCCATCCGAGAATGGAAGGGCTTTGGGGCTGGATTTTACCTTCTGGAAAATGCTGCACCTATATATGTTAAATGTATAAACTGCAGCATGTTCAGCCAAATAACTTGTGCATAGTTTATGCAAAAAAAAAATGAATTACTTATTGGACAGCAAAGAATGAAACAAGGAAAATGTTATTTAGTTTATAGTTTCCTGAGCACAAAGATCTCTTACTCAAATCTCTACTAAGGCTACAGAGGTAAACGTGCTTCCTTCCATCTGCTGCCACTACCCAGGATGAAGAGGCACAGTCCTAAGAAAAGCTGGAATGAGCCCTGGGGAAGCAGGGACAGGAGCAGAGGCAGGACCACTAGTACTGCGTCATACCCAGGGAGAAATGCCTCCATGCAACTCTGTTATTATTTTACGCTTAGATAGCCTCTAGCACAGTAATTTCCCTTGAGCCTCTAGATCATGCATGTGGAAACACTAAATGACAACAGTAATTACAGTTTAAGGTTACTGTCCTTTGTCTAAGTCTTTTGGGCTTCAGAGGATCTGTACTAATCTCTTGTTTTTTATTTTTTCCCCGCTGTTCTCATCTCAGTTTTCTTATTGCCCATGTGCTGTAAAGACCACTGAATACCACAAATGGCTACAGTCCAACATCTTTTTTTTTTTTTTTCCCCCCCTTCTTCCTTTGGAACAGGAGACTGGGCATCTGGAATCTACTCCTACTTTCACTCTGCTTTGCTATATGACCTTTTGGAAACTTTAAAACCCTCTCTATTTATTGCCAGCATTTGTAAAATAGGCATAATCCATATTTGAAACATGCTTTGAAACCTACAGTTAATGATTAGTTCATTACATACTGTAAAATACCACAAATTATTTCAGATGAACAGACAGAACATTGCAGTGGGAGATCTGCAAGTATGAAATCACCAAACCAGTCCTTTTCTCAGTCATCTATTTTGTAGGCAGATATATAGTATTTGGAAAGATTTATTGGAAAGATTTATTTGACTTTCTGGTTTAGACTGAATTATTCATTGTTTCAAGTCAGGTAGGTAATTCACTTTGCACATGCTTCTTAAGTACAGTGCTAATAAGAAAAACACAATGGATAGATTTTTCTGACAAATGGCATTCTCAGGTAGACAGCTGTCTTTACCAAAAGATGTCCTTTCTCTATGCAAAAACATTCAGTATTCCACAGTTAATGGCATGACACAAGCAGACTTCATTTTGACTCATACTCCTAAAAGCAATGTCCTATCTTTTAATCTCAGTCTGGAATTTGCATTTCTTTCATACACTCAAATTTTCTTCCAAGCTTCACTGACATGCAAAAGTGGAAACATTTCATAATTAAACTCCAAATTGCACCAAGACCTGCATATACCACCTCTGCAATTAATTTTTTGTTTTGTTTTGCTATGGCAAGTTACTCACTGCAGAAAAAAGTTTCTTCCTTAGATGGTGATGAGCTACCCATTTCTGTGAACAGAACATGACTGTAGCTCTGGACAATCATTAGATACTTGTTTCAGAGGCTGTCTCTTACTACCTACTTGCCCTTGCATGAAACATACTTTTCACATCATTATGGAAAATGGAGTCAGACCTATGGATGTCTGGAAATAGGATTTTCATTTTGAAGGAAATAATGAAACTGAAGAAAATCATCAAAAGTGATCATGAAACAAAATCCTACAAAGGTTCCAACGGGAAATGTTGAAACAAAACGAACTTTTTTTTTTTTTAACTAAATGAAATCATTTAATGCAATAAAATATTTTTGCCTGATTCATTATTTCAAGTATGAAAATTTAGGCTATGTTTCTGTTACTTTGTGGTTGCACAATCAGAAATAAAACACATTGAAATCTTCAAAATCATTTTTTTTCTTTAGGAAAACAATAATAATTTTGGTTAGTTGATTGCCCTATGGAAAATGTTTCATAAGCTTTGCTTATAACATGCCTTGCACAACTGGGGAAAAGATCCTTGAGATTTATGAGATATGAATATGGTTAGGTCTGGAAACAAGGGGGAAAAAAAAAGTTTAATATGCAGGTTTCCTTCCTCTTTTCAGAAAATAAGTAGTCCAGACAGAAATCCTCTTCCTATAGCAATCAAGGGAATTATTCCAAGAAAAGCTCATGTTCCAAAAGAAATAAAATGGATTCCAATGAACATTTTCCCAGGATAGCATCACAGTTCATAAAAGAAAATAAAGAAAGCACCTTTCAATTACAGTAGTATCTCCTGGCCTTAGAGAATCAGAATTTTTTTCCAAACTGCCAGAGATTGCTTGCCGCCCCACAGCAACAGATCCATAAAAAGTGAGAGGCAGACTATCACAAGAAAAGTTCAGCCTGTTGCAATCCAGAGAAAACAGCAATAATGATGGTACTGATAGGGTTTATAAAAGGCACCTCGGGTTTCTGAGACACACTGCAGACACTGACTAGAATGCAGTTTCACCAAGCAGAGGGGCTGGGAGAGCAGCTGCCAGCCAGAGCCAAGAGTTCCTTGTTTCAGCAGGAAGAAAATGCCTCCAGGCAGAATAACACTGGCTTTGGTCGAACCACGAGTAGGACAAAAGCAATCCTGCGATACAGAAGCTCTGCAGGAGAAAGCTGGCTGAGCACCAGGGAAATCAGTGGAGTAACACAGAAGATGGGCTCAAGACCAAGTTTATCATATTTGCTAGATGACAAAGCCAAGTTAGATAGGAACAAATGTAATCAATCACTCAGCCTCAGACTTCAAGACAAAAGACAGGGCATTTTCTCGCCACAGTGGCTTATTTTATTTTTCTGGGTTTTGAAAGGATACAACCAATGCATCTGGACTTCCTCCTCCAAAGAGAAGAAAGAAGAGAGAGTGTGTGGAGGTGGCGAGAAAGAAGAGAACCAGCTATTAATGTTCAGAATAGCACTGCAGTGTTACATAAGCTGGAGCCAAGCAGTAATCAGCTTAATGTAAGACCAGTAGTATAAAAGAAACAATTAGATCTGGCAATTCTGGTTCTTCTGTGAAGACTTGCAAGGCTCACAGACACATTACTGTGTATTCCTATGTATGAAAGGATAATGCTTGGAATCAATGAAGATAAAATGGAGACAGACTATTTACATTTATGAAATATTAACTCTATGCATAGTGAGAATGTAATTCTTCTCAGCAGAAGACATGTATCAATATAGAACATAAAGCAGTATCTTTACATAAATGAGGCCATTCAGATATCATTTCGCATAAGCAGACAAAGTTGTAAGACTGACCAGATCCCATTTATGATGGTACGGAGCTGATCTTATACAACTAAGTAGGAAAAAAAAAAAAAAAAAATCACATGGAGATGTTACGGTATTTATTAGTCTTTCCACAATGTTTTATTCTGTCCAGTCCTGTTCTGCACCTCAGTATGGAAGTTTACAAGGCCAAGAAGCATTATTCAACTTCATCAACCCATGACATACATATTAGCATTTTAATTACTGTTGGCTATTCTCAGATGTTAGAGGCATCCATTTTACTGAGAAGCCATGTTCCAATGCAGCATCAAATAATTACTGCAGAAAAGTATTCAGAAACAATTTAAATTTAAACCTTTAATTCATTTCCATTCTATCTCCAAATACTGCAATCAACTTTCTCTGACCTTTGTAAACTCTTTTTTGTATTTGTGGAGCGCATCATGCATACAAGCAATGATTTCACAGATGTATTTATAACTCCTTGGTGGCTTCTAGGCTGTTGAGTTTGTAGCAAAAAAAATTAATATTATATTTGGGACACTGCACACACGATTTGAAGATCTGGAAACACAGAATGCTTGTAGCAACAGTGTTTTGGAACAGATTGCAAAAAAACAATAGGCTGAAATGTCATTCAGAAAGGAAACACAAATTTTAAACAGCAGTAAAGCATGTTAAATGGCATGAGTGGATGCACTACATAATACATTTATTATATGATACATTAACTTATATCATTATATCAATTCTTTTAGTTCAAGTCTCTTAGTAGGGAGGGTTTTTTTTTGTTTGTTTTCAAACGTCACAGCCCTTTCAGATATCCCAGAAACTACACCAAGGCAAAAAACGTTCCAGTCTTAGGCTGCTTTTGATTTAACCGTACATCCTTAGCTGCACTGCCTTGTATTTATTGCCAATGTCATATAAAGTAAATGCTTCTGCACATCTAACGTACACATAAAAAAGTCTGTTTTAACAGCTGATTTTCTGAAGTCAAGAATGAATAAACTGTTAGAAATTCATTTTGTTCCATTCTAAATCTATCGTGGGAAAGTCTAAAATACATGGGCATCATATACTATCCATAGCACAATATTTTATCTAATTCTAGATTCTTCCCAATGTATATGTCAACTGATGTATTTCCAGCCTCCATCTCACCAGCGCAGGCGGCCTATATTCTCACCACTGCCACTGCTCGTGTTGTAATATTAGACAGACCCCATCAAAGAGTCACAGGCAAATAACAAAGGCAATGCCCACTCCACAACACAGACTCTATTCTTCAGACAGGAAACAGGAGGTAGACAGAAAAAGCAGAGGGAGACCGGAGCATGAGGTTGCTGTCAAGAGAACAAAGATCAACACTAAAGCAGAAACAGAACTAATGCCAACTCAGCAATTTACAGGCAGCAGAGTTGAGGCTGAATGTGGTCAGCCATCTCAACAGTCTTTTTCGTAAAATTACTGAACTTCCCACGTGGCTACAAATATTTTTGAGAGATAGAGCTCATTTTATTGCCTTACCCCAAGTATCACTTTCAGCATTGTGAAAATGGTACAATACGTGACTGGAAGCAATGCCAAGAGCTCATCTGAACCCTCCCAGGGGCAGAACCAGCCTGAGCCCATTCCGATCGCTGTCTAACCTTCACTTCAAACCGCTGGCTATGTGGACTCCGCAGCCCCCCATGGCACCAGGATTGCACTCTGTCAGTGCTTTTTTTTTGGAAGATTCCACGGGAATCTGCATAGCATCGTCTTTACTTACCAGTCTATTATCTTGCAGCGTATTCTTCTTTTTTTTTTCCTAATAGAAATAGTTTTAGCTTACCCTGCAATTTTAGTTATACAGTATTTCCATAAAAACCACATCCATGTTGGAGCTCAATGTCATTTTGATAGTCTGTTATTTTATTATGTGGAGCTAATGGTCCTTTTTCATACAACATAGCAATACAAGATTTCCAACTTTCTTTAATGCTGATGTGGCTGGATTGATTTTTGCTGTTCCCCTCCCACCCCCGTAGCTGTCTTTCTAGTCACTAAGTAATAGGTCAATTCAGCTTAGCTTTTCCATGGTGCTGGATATAACTGCCTTCGCTCCACTAGCAAATTGTCTGAAATATTCAATTTTCTATACTCAGTAGTGTTGTGGTGTTTTACATTAGAACTGAATTGCACATCACAGATACAATATACATACAGTCTACATACACAAGCCAGCAATATTGCACTTAACATCAGGAATTCAAACTTGGAAACTGGTAAGTTCTTCAGCATATGCTCAACATACTTCCTCTAAGGTGAAGGAGACTACCGTGTCAACCTAAGTGACAGCTTAAGCATTCGAGTGACTCTATGCCTCATTATTTTTATAGAGTTCTTTTTATTCTTATTATAGAAACTGACTCTTACGCAATAATCATGATATCTCAATTAAAGAGCATCAAAGTGCTTTAAAGCTGGAGTCCCTGTTGGTCAACTATGCTACACAGCTGAACAGGGCTTTCTGTGAGCTGTTCATTTTCATCCAACTCTTTTTGGGCATGTACAGAGTTTATAAAAGGCCACGGACAGCTCGAAATATGACCCTCTCAGATTTAGTTTTCAAAAAGCAAACACAGGGAATTTAGCAACGACTATTTGCAGTGACAAGAGCCATGCAATGTGTATAATAGCCATGAACGGAATTTGCTACTTCACTGAATTTTCACCTTTCTTGGAATGACAAAGATCATATGACACGTCCGGCATATTTCCTACAATTACCCAGCTTTGTCCTACTGGCTGTGTGACCCTTTCTTTCCACATCTGAAATGCAGGTTGAATTCCACCTTCTCATGAACAGATTCTAGTGGGATCTGACTTTTTTTTTCCAAGCACTGTCATCTTTTCAGATAACCCCACTCATGAACTCATACTTTTAAATAACCATTCACCACCATCTGCAATGGGTCTAAATACATGAAACATTTTGCTTTTATGGTAAGTGGTAAACTCTCTCAGTAATAAGACATACACCAGATCAGTTATCAGATTATCTAATATACACAGATGACCAGAGTTTCCTCAAGAATTTTTTTCCCCTTCCTCTTACAATGCTTGTCGACTAGCTTCATTATGAATTAGAAGTACAAAATCTTAAAAAGGTACCCTGACCAGTATGGGAAAGCAAAGCAAATACAGTTCAAGATGTCAAGATGTCAACCTGAGAAAGTTATTAATACAAGAATCAGGCCTCCCTCTGAACTGGAACAGACTCGTGGAAGCCCTTCCTCACATGCACTGGATAAAGTGCAAAATACAACTTACTCCAGAAACAGATAAAACAGTGATCCATTCATGGAAGATACTGTCTTGTTTTCTGCACAACATGCTTCGTTTTTTTTAGGATGACTGATGACAAAAAATGTCTTCAGTTCTTGTTTGGTGATCAAGCTGGCAATGCCATTTTAACAAATAGCATGTAGGTTTGAGGGTGGCTGGTTTTGTTTCAACATTGGAAAGAAGACATTTCCTCTAATGAGTTTTCCTTGGTTGTTCAATATTTATTACAGGTACTTAAACAGAGCTTTTATTACTTAATGTTCCATTTCCTTCCAAAAGGATAACACCAATGCTCGTGTAATACTGCCCAATAGTCTCATAAAATTGACAGCAGCTCCAAACTTTTCTTTGGTATAATCCTACCAGCATGTCAGCCTAGTCATATCATATATTAGGGCAAAACTCCAAAAAGCCTTCACTGGGAAGTCTGTCACCTCTACCACCTGCAGCACAAATTTAAATAAAAGAGCTGAAAATGTGACCAGCTTTTTACCCTGCCATTTTCTCCTCTTTATCCACGTGCACACATCCATACCTCCCTGTGTGGCAGAGAACTGGCTGGGGGACCTGAAGCCTCCCCCCCACGTTTGAGATGGGGCAGTAAGTCTTGGGCATTATTTTCACTTTATATAATGCTTTTTCACACAGAAGTCGAAAGCTTTGTACAGATCTGGGGTCACTGCTGTGGTGAACTGCACAGAAATTAATCCCTCTGCCTGCAAAAGGAGTCAACAGCAGGAGCACAGCAGTGCACAGGTCAAGTGCTGGCCATTTCCTATGGGATGGATTTGGGTACTGCTGCCCCTTTGCTTTTGGGAGCGAGCCAGCTTTCTTGTCAGAGACAAGA
The DNA here is from genome assembly GCA_013399115.1 of Anseranas semipalmata. Taxonomy (NCBI): domain Eukaryota; kingdom Metazoa; phylum Chordata; class Aves; order Anseriformes; family Anseranatidae; genus Anseranas; species Anseranas semipalmata. The sequence goes on from VXAA01002398.1 coordinate 216,046, forward strand.
AGCATCTCAGGATAACTTCCGAGCTTTGTTCAGGAGCTTATCAGAGAAAGAAAATACCTGTCACTGGCCAGGAAGTTGGGAAAGCAAGATGTGGGGAATGGAGCAGGACTGAAGAAGCCAAACTCTGCCATTTTAATAAATATAATTAAAACGTTATCACTATGTTTCAGGGACAGAATTGCCTGCCACCGGTACCAGAAGGCTGGAGAAACAGGGTACACTCCATCAGCAATGACAGATATCTGACCAAATCCGCAAGGAAAGCTACAGAGCAATGGCTCCCGTTGCTCGCAGCCCCAGGTCACTTTGCTCTACACTCACTGGAGAACTGAGGAAAACTGGATTCTCCTGAGCTCATCACGAACGTTTTGACTTTTGCAGAGGGGAAGATCTGTGCTGGCATCGAGTGGAATGGGATAAAAGGCTCCCTCTTTAACCGATCTCAGGCCTCTCATTAATGGTGCCAGCAAGGGTACTGAAGGTTGGCCTGCGCTGCACTGCCATTGCCGAGGGCTGCTGCATGCCAAGCAGCGGAGGTTCTTGCCAAGCTGCCAGCCCTTTCTCCCTGCTCAAAGTGACCGTGGATGAAATATGCCGGCCCCGGCAGCACTCAGCAAGCCCCTGACAGGTGGCACAGGGCACTGCTGCCTTCACACAGCGGGCGAGCGGTGGGGCAGCAAGGGAGCTGGGGGCCATGTGGCCCAGCACAACAAAACCCAGAGAGCCAAAGAGGAGAGAGGGAGTTAAAAGACTACAGAATGATGGGAGAACTGACAAACACTGATGAGGCTGGTGAAGGCAAAGCCCAGGGCAGCACCTAGGGTCAATGCTCCTGAGGCAATGGTCCAACCAAAAGCCGGTCACGTCAAGAGGGCACAGCAGGGAGCTGAGGTGAGGAAGGATATGGAAGATTGTGATTTATTTAATTAAAAGCTTGGATGCTCTGCATTTATGGCTCCCTTGTCTCATGACAGAAGCAGTTTGGGAATACTGGTAACCCCGGGCATCTAGAGACTAGATCTTGAAGAAGCTGTGCACCTACCCTCCCCACACTGCTGTACTGGCACGTGCATCAGCTGAGTCTCCCAATCAAATCCCTTTCAGAAAACATAACAATTGCCATCACTGGGATGTTTATTTCCAAAGAAGTCATCATCTAAGTGCCAAACTCACTCTCGGTGGAAGATTTTCATTGCACCTTCCCCCTCTCCACACATATATTTATTCCCCTAACACCAACACAGATGCACTCGCATATAGATATCACTAATGGGACTCAGCTCTGCTCTGTATATTAAAGCCTCTTTCTTGAGTGGGATTAATCTTGGCAGCTGTCTGACAGGAGAGACTGTGTGGGAGGAAAATGGTTTTATCTAAAACTTGAAAGAAAGCAAAAATAATCTTTGAGAGAACAAACTGTGTTTCAACTCTTGCTCCTTCAGTGGAAGACTATTTACTAACAGAAAATACCCAACAACAGCAAAAATACAAAAGTATGGCTCTAAAAGGTAACATAAGGACTGTGTATTTTTTCTTTCCTTTTACCTATGTGGCCACTTTTCAAAACATATTAATAATACAGCTTAGTTTCCCTATACGAGCCCAGAATCTGAATCAATTTCGAGAATTAAAATGAAGGAAATCCCATGGCTTTCTTTGAGCTACGGTGGAGCAAGAAACGTCTGCATCCCATCCTGCCTCTGCTGTACTTTCAAATACGGGAAACCTGACAAACAAAACAGCATGAAATACCTCCGTATTTCTGACGTATTTCTCCAGAAAAACATGTTGATAAAACTTATCAGTGTTCCACACAATTAAAAACAAAGTTTGCTCTTACTTAAGCTGTATTTCCCCTTGCTCCCAGGGAAGTTTCCCTTGGAAAATGTCACCTCGTTCTATTGCTGCACTGTGACCTGCACTCGGGAGGCAGCGTGCTTTCGTGTCAGTGTGGATGCTCTGTTTCCAGTCCCTCGGGTCTGTCCCTGGGCTCCTCTAAGTCCTCCTCAGCTCACGGGCCCAAATCACTCAACCTTTTTTCTGACTCTGGGCTCTTGTTCCAGCCTGTCCCACTGATTCTCTCCTTACCTTCATGCTGATGTCTGGTCCCATCCTACTCTGGCTCCTCACTGGCTTTATGTCACTCCTGACCCTTGTCCCCTGCTGTCACCCTGTTGTCTCCTCCTCCCAGCTGCCCGTGCCCATGGGTCATTTCAAGGACTGCCTCCTTGCTTGCAGCTCCAGGGCAAAGGACAGCAGCTACTGAAGTGAAGTGTCCCAAAGCAAACCAAGCCTGATGGCTGACCTTTTGGTCTGAGAAATTTCAGCTGAAACAATTAACAGATAAAGGCAGATGAAAATGCAATTTCTCATGGAGAGTGCTGGATATCTTTCTGCTATGTCTTATCTCATTAGAAGTTCCAGCTTTAACATGCAAAGATGTTAAAGAGACTTTTTGTCTTTCCCAAAACCTATTTGGCCCCAAAGGTATGTATGGAAAAATAACAAATTACAAGTGCACCTGGAAATTATGGAAATTTGCAACTGATTCAAAGAGTTGTTTCTGAACAAACCTCTCCTGGAAGGTTCTCTGTACCTCAGAGAATGTCATTTCAATAACAGAACAGTCTCCATTTGAAATAGTTCAACTCTCTGTGGCATTTGCCATCTTAAGAGTGAGGATCCCTGAGAGGACTCTGCTGGCAGCAAAAACCACAGTGCTTCATGCACCGACACTTCTACCTTAAACAATAAGTTCAATAGCACAACACATACGACACTCATGCACGCCTTCACCTGCTGCTAGTACTGCTTCAGGCTTCAGCAGCACTAATGTATTAAATAATGTCAAATTAATTGTATTTGAGGCTGTTCCTCAGAATGAATATTTAGTTCTTACTGGATCTCTAGGAAGGCATCTGAATAATTCTACACTCCCGCGCTCTTGACAGTGATGACTTTTATCACACAACCGCTCCATATGTTTAGCATATCTCCAAATTATTTTGGTAAAAACATACAGTAAATTTTACGCAAAAAAGCTTTTTGAAGCATTTTGAAAGACATACAGAGCATGAAAATGATGCGGTAACCTGTTTGCACAGTGCTCTGCCATCTCTCTCCCCAGACTCTTGAAAAACTGACATGGTTCCTCAAGGGACGTACTTGATTAAAGAACATTAATTAATTGAGTGAACATCTGTGCTGTTTTTCAACTAATAATTAAGATTAGCTAGGAATTGTAATCCTTTAAAAGAGAAAAGTATACAGAATAACTGCAGCCCACTTTCTCACAGAATTTGGGTAGGGATAAGCGACTGCAACATGTGCCATAGTGGCTCCCAAGAGATTTGTAAGGCCCCGTGGTGGAAGCAGTCGGTTTGCCTCCTCACTAGCCTGACAACGGGAACATTTTATTTTTGGCTTCATGCGTTAACATATTAACCATGACAGTGCTGACATCTGTTGCTAAGTAAAATTGAGTATAAATGGTCTAGAAAGCTGCCATTAAACTCAGAAATTATTTTTGGAGTTTGAAATTAAGTACTGTCAACACAACTGATGTTTCCACTTATACACAAAAATGACAGGAATTTTAATGATTTCTCCAAACTCCACATACAAAAGAAAGAAAGAAAGAAAATAAAAGTAATTATTTTAATTGCTCTCAAAACGTATTACAAAAAGCAACCGACCTATATGGTATCATAAGAGCTCAAGGACTATCCAGCTGGGCAGAGTAGGTAGGAGGGCTAGATGAAAACATGTCATGTCACTTGTAGAAATGAAACGGTGTTTCCATCCCACTCAGTGCTTCCATCTCCCACTGCAACTCACAAGGTCAGGATACACCCAGCATCACCCTTTCCTCACACAGGAGATATTCCTAGTTATTTAAACACAGGGCTTTAGCCACTGAAGCCAAGGAGAGCCAAGCCATTGGTATGCAGCACCAGAAAGAAGTGGAGATTAACAGCAAAAATGAGATTTCATTGCACATGACAGAAGCCAAGTAAGAGTCTAGAGACCACAAATATCAGACGACTGCAAAGGACAACATCTCTGAAAGAGAAGATAGACTCATTTAAGCCGTTCTTAATAGCTTTTTGCTACAACAGGCACTAAGTCTGGAGGCAGTCAATGGAATTGCCAGCCTGGAATTAGTACAGGACTGCTCAGCCATCTCATACTGAGGCTGCAATGAGGATCGGTGGGTTCATACAACTATCATAGAAATGTTTGTAAATTTTTCAGAAGTTTACAGAAATAGTTGTTTCCAGTACAGACCCACTCTGGTCAATGACTGTACTCAGTCACTAGTTTGCAATGCACTCCCCCAGTTACATGCTTTTTCTGACATGGCTTTTAACAAGATTGAGTGCTACAGGGTAGTGAAAGACCTCTCTTGCAGAACATTTGCATAGTATTCACTAATTGTAGATGGTTTCTGAAAGGTTTACTTTCTGATCCCTGCTTGGTAAACAAAATGAAGGAAGCCTGAGAATTTCTGTTCTAGGCAGGCTAAATGGGTGTCTTCCTCACAGCCCCCCCACTCCAACTGCTACCAGCTTTAGAAAAAAGGGGGGAGAAAGAGAAACCTTACAGCACGTAAAGACCAGCAGCAGTCCCAGGGAAGCTGCCAGCACTCGGCTCTCAGCATCTCAGGATTAAGCGATGGGGACAAGCAGCACTGGAAGCTCCGTGGTTCACTCGCACGGCTCCCAGACACAGGAGCGACTGGCCACATGCGTCCCCATTGGACCTGGGCCCAGAACCACTTGATACTTCTGCAGGAGTAGGAAAATTAAGTTGGGAATTCATCAGACCTTGCTTCCTGTGGTGTCACAACAATTACAATCTTATTTAACTTTTTTTTTTCCCCCCTCTTTTCTTTGTATTCGTTTTTTCATTTTCAAAAGTGTTCCAATAACATATCTGGCAATAAAATTCTGACTGGATAAAATGATCCCTCTTTCTTTTTCTTTTTTGCTCACATTGCAGAGAGTTTGAAGTCTACTGAAGGATTAAAAAATAATCTATTTGCTGTCATGATATCATTCCTCAGGCTTATCTACTTTTTTGGGGCAGTAAATACACTTTTTGTGCTACCTGGCCCCACTCCAGCCTAGTATTATTCTGGTGTAAGAACTCCAATGAAAATAAAAAAAGAATTTGCTAGTGCCAGCTTGTAGACTTCTGCAAAAGGGGCCTTTCCTTCCTGAGAGGTTTATGCTTCTGCAAATTGAACATACAATTTGCAGAATGAGCGCAGGAACCTCTAAAGAAATACCGAAGTTTGACAGCATACACCCTTATAGCATCCAAGGTGCGCACTTTCCCTGAGAAAAAGTTCCAGCGTGACCACAAAATATGTCCCAGTTCACACCGCAAGTTATTCCAGGCTGGATGACCCACGGACCAGCAGGATGCGGGGGGCAACTGTCAAGGGGACGTACCCTGGACAGCCCCTGCCCAGGGGCTGAGATAAATTGCAGAGAATGTAGAGTATTTGTAGTGCTGAAGCCAGAAAAAAGCCGAGCGTGTTTGGAGGTGTGTGCACACAGCAGTTGCCAAGCTTGAATCAAGCATGGAAAAAACACGTAGGCATAACGACAGATTTGATCGTCATCTTGATCTCATAGAAAATAGTCTGTGTCACAAGGCGGGGGGNGAGGGCGTAGGGTGGGGGGGGGGGGGGGGGGGGGAATCATGACAGGTGGAAATAACGGTGAAAACACTTACCCTGGAATCCTTTTCCAGATGAAGCTTGTGTTGAAGACTGCGTCTTCTCCTGGCCTTGGCAATGCCATTGTGATAAAAGAAGTAACCAGTATCTAGAAAAGGGAGCTGAGGAAAAGAGAGAAAAACATCATGGAGTTATTGGCTACTAATAAGGATGACATGGAAAACTTTTACCTGTGAAGTGACTCAGGAGTCTGCAGAACAAGACTTGTGAAGTTACACCAAAGGGCCCAAATCACCCTTGAGAATGTCACTTCCATGTTACTTTTGAAATGTGTGCCCAGCAGCATTAAGGTTCTTTGCTACAGGTTTTCGATGTGTAACTTCACTTGTATACACTTGGTATTACTTTCACCTTAAGGTCAACAGTGCCAATATTTCTGAAGGGCTTCCCAAATCACATCAGGGTAATTTCCTACTTCCTGAAAAAGCCGGAGTAAAAGAACAAAACGTACTGCAAATGATTTGAAACAACCACAAACCATCCTTCAACAAGAGGGCGTTATGCAAGTGCTTTTCTCAGCCATTATAATGCACCCGAGCCAATGCTATAAGCAGTAAGGCAGAAAGCAGAGGGATTTCCACTCTCTGAAGAAGATGGTATTTGGAATTATTTCTGAACAACAAAAAAATGGAATACGCAAAGAATACCAAGAAAACAGACACCTGCACAGTGTCAGGGCAGGAACAATCTTTTACAGCTTTACCGTTTAAGACATTTAGGCAGCAAGCAAACACCTCCTGAGGGCTTTCCAGCCAACCTAAGGCAGGTGCTGGGGAAGGAGGACACAATTTCTTTATTAAAAGCATCTCTCTCTGCAGGATTAGCAGAGAGCAACCAGAAGGCTAGCAGACGCTTAACTTTGAGAAGGCTAACAGACATTTTGTTAAGAAAACAGCATACCATTTCCAGCAGTTAATTAGAAAGCTCTATTTGCATCTCAAATTCTACAGTTTTTCCTCATTCCAATTTAACAGGGAGAATCTGGTTGAATGTTTAAGCAAGTAACTGCATATTCTTAAGCTAAGCTTCTACTTGCAAAAGTTGGAAGAAAAAAAAGGGCTGTTGTTGGGAAGTTATATGTTAATGCTGTGAACATTTCAACTTCAAACATTAGATTACCCTGCATGTAAAGTAATTACTTAGGAGAGATATTCCAGAACCACCATGACAGTCCTGTCACTCTCTTTTTTATCACCTATACTTCATGATAATGTAAACCTCTTAGCAGGAGTTTAAAATTCTTTACTGAAAAGCTGCGGCTGAAGTCCAGACAGAATATTCATTGTGAAAACCTGGGATGAACAAGGGCAGCAGGATCTTGCTGTCATAATACAAATTCTATTCCTGTATACAGGTATATACAGTTCATAGATATAATTTTCCTGCTATGAAAATATCTCCTGTTTCGTTACATTTATCTGTACGTCTGCTGCAGTTCTGCAAATATATTTTGGTGTGTACGTGGAGTGGTGTGGGAATGGAAGTTTCGCAGTGAATTCTGAAAGTTTAAAATTTGGTCACATTCCAAAAATAACTAAGTGAGGTTTTATTTTTTCTGCAAAATCTTCTTTTTATGTTATTTCAAACACTCAATATCAATGAAATCAAAGCATTTCATTTTTACTTTTAAAATTATGTTGTGTATGATACACAATATAGTAATGCAAAGTAACTTAAAAAAAAAAATCAAAGCATTCTTTTCTGATAAAAAGACCTCCTTTTAAGTGCATATAGAAGTCTAAGGAGATTTCATCAAAATCATTGTGGTCCCTTGGAGCTGATTTGCAGGGCTGTCTGTAGAGCTTTTCTGGGCAAATAACCAGAATATTTCGTATCAGCTCCATACACATGTGAAGAACAACACAGCTGAGTCAGAAGGAGAAATGAGACTACAAAAAGCTCACATCAGTGTCCACGGAAGTCTCTAACACCTCACGTCTACCCTCCCAGCCACACCTCCTAAGGTTCAAATTCTATCCAGTTATAGCTCATTTTTTAAAAAGCAGATTCATGTTTTATGTTTCAAAAGTCTAAACCTGCTATCTTCACTGAATGGATACTAGGGTATTTCCATAATGCAGAGTTTGTCAATAGGTCTGACTTTCTAGAAAATGGCTCTTCCCCCATGTAGTATACATTACACCTCAAAAATAAGCAGGAAAAATCTAGTAGCCAGATCAGTTATGGCTTGAAATACATCTAGCTGTGCTAACCATTACCATGCATCAGAAGCTGTGGTCCAATTTCCCCTCTAATTCCCTCAGTGGAATCAGGCTGTTTTCCCTCTTTTTATCTCAGTATCAACCACTCAAATCAATTCCAGTCAAATATTGATCTTTGTTTTCTTCCTTTAAGGAAAACTCTCAGCAATATCGAAGATACCTGGAAATACAGGACATGTACTCGCTCTTCCTTTTCAGTGTGGGATTAGTTTCTAGTACCAATTAAAATGAAGAAATCTATTGTATAGTAAACTTCTAAAGCCAATGTACTCAATTCTGGCCATATGTGAATGCAATTACAGTTAGTATCACAATGGAAGAGACCAGATTCATGGATAAAATTGTGGATAAGCTTGATTCACTTAACTCAGACTATTCTGCTCTTTCCACAGATATCCCAATAATCTTTGGGAAACTCAGATGATTTACAATTTGCACAGTTTTTGCACTCCCTCAATGAAGTTGGGGGGGTATAGACAGTGAGGCAATACCTGACACATGACATGATCAAACATCACAAACTGTGGATATCTAATAGCAGAAACCAAGCAATGGGCAGGAAGAATCTAACCTCTTCAGTAAATCCTTAAAATTAATGAATGTGCATGCAGGGGAAGTCAGAAGCCAAAGTACCTAAGATGCTGCATGCTTTGATGAGGATTTTGCAGTGAAATCCATGAATCCCACGAGCAGCCACTGAAGTGCTCCATTTTTGATGAACTCCTGTTACTGACTCGGGAACTCCTCTGCAGCAGCCAAACACCAGGGCACAGGTATCTCACAGCGGGGTTTGCGTTCCTGCTATTGGCTTCTCTGGGAGCACGACTTTGATTAGGAGCTCTGCATAACAAAATGAACGCTACATGCAACGAGGTGAAATGGAAACACAAGGGCTCGTGTGCGTTACAAGCTCCAAAGATTCACCAGCAGCAGCTACCCTGTAATATGCTCATTGTAAAGCTGGAACCGCGTACGAGTAAAATCCCATTTCAGCAGCAGGCTGTGCAGTAACATGGGAGGATAACGCACTCAGCCCTGTGGCTCGGGTTCTTTCTGTAAGACAGAAACAAAGCTTCCTGCCCTCACAGAAAAATTAGCAATTATGTAAGATAACTAATTACTGGAAAGCACTTGAAAATTAAAGAGGATTATTAAGAGTAACAAAAGGGTCTACAATTGCCTTGATGTATAAATATGGCCCAATACAAAGAAGGACTCTGAGAATCTCAGGAATTATGGGCACTTCATTACTTGCAATAATTTATATAAAATTACTGGTGAAAAAGACACAAGCAATAACAGAATCACAGATTCAACACAGCAAGGGGAGCAAACCCTCATATATTAACCCATTTCTTTAGCTTTGAAACCGACTTGACAAAGTACTACCTAAAGTAAAGATGATATCCTGCTTAACCTCCTTCCCGAAAAAGATGAGGACCAGAAAATTACTTTTAAAATTTCAATGTTCAACTAAATGGAAGAAAGAAAATAACTCTTTAAATGGAATAGCCTTATCTAGAAAGGAAAATCGCTAGGATGTACTGTTCAGTATAGAAGGAAGCAGGGAACGCTTCTTACTGTGCACTGTTTCAGTATACCTGTGCTTCTGAGGTAACTCTGCTTCTATCAGATTACTGCTGCAACAGAACTGTCCATATGCAATTATTATTGAAATAAAAATAAGTTAAACTCATGGTTCCCAGTCTTCCTGCACTCCCCTCCTTTCATACGACCGTCTTTCCCAGGCAGGAAAATAGAGGAGGAAATTTATTCTGCGTTACCCATGGGCAAATAAACTGCAAATTAATGGCTACAGTTCTCCCCTGCCCTGTGTTGCTTCTGGGCAGTCATTCCCTGTTATTGTCTGACAACAAATGACTGCTCCTGATGGGGGCTCAGGGGTTGCACCACACAACATGGTAGGGAGGAGGAGAGAGAAAGACAGTCTGCTGCTGATCTGCTCCAAGAAGGAAAAGGCAGGCACAGGGCAGCCTCTTCCCCACAGGCACCTGGTCCAGGATGGGGCAGCAACCAGCTCTCTCGGGGCAGATGGCTCCCATCCCACCTTGTCTGCTTGACAGAGAAGGTCCAACTGCACTTCTTTCTCAGGCTTGCCTTGCACAACACACAGTGGCACCAGGCATAATTTTGTCTGTCTGAAAGCAAAGGACGTCAAGATCAGCTGCACAGCGATGCAGGGGTTTAAAGAAAAGGAGCCACAGAAAGACTAAACTCGGACTGTGTCCCTTGCTTTAAACCAGCAGCACCAGGGCCACCTTGGGCAGAGCTAACCCCAAAAACAACTACAAAAGCATCAGTGTAATCTGGCCAGTTCATATCTGTAGCAAATGTGTACTGAAGCAGCAATAAATGCTAAAACTAGGAACTAAAAAATGCTGAACAAAGCTGCCAGTGGGATCACTATTTTACCTGGCACTCAGCGAGAGGTCCAGCATTCACAGCCTGTCACTAGTTTTAAGAGGTGACAAATACAACACAAACCTAAAGAAGAACCTTGGTTCCCAGGCTTATCTTTCACATCAAATTTTCCTGATTAGCTTCAGGGCTTTGTTTTGCATATGTCTCACAAGCAAATTATGGCACATGCAGAAAGCCAAGAACAGATCAAATAGCCCCTGCCTATTTTAATGGGACTGATCTCTGCCCAGGCTTCACACGCAGCCTGTCCTGCTGCATCACTTAACACAGCATCCCTGCAGTACCCTGCAGTTCTTGTGTCTCATTTCCAATGATTTCTCCCCGATACCGTATCATTCTAAAGCACTTTACTTGAGCCTATTGCTAAGGTTCCTCTCCCAAGTTACCAATGGAGACAACAGTCTGTAACAACTTATTCTGAGCAAAATAATTAAAAAATGCAAGCAAAGGGTGTGTAATAACAGTTACCCCAGGGTCACCTTTCTTGATCATCACTGAAATCAGCATAAATGGATCTGTGGGTGGGTAAGAGTCACAAAAAGTCCTTATCCAGGCATGGTGACAGAGACCTTCCTTGGGGCTCTGTGCCTGCACAAATACAGGGCCAGACACATGGGGGTCCAAACCAACACTGGTGCTGAAGAAACCCTTTGTCTGCACTGAGGAAAAAAACAATAGCTATCCACCCTCAATTAAAAAAAAAAAAAAAAAAAGTGTATTAACACAAAGCATCTCTCCTCTACAGAGCCTAAGCACAACTCCTGACTTTAAAAGGGGCCATAAATCTGCACAGGTGAGCTCTTTCATCCCATTACTGCTCAGTAATTATACCAATGGAAAATACAACCTGAACCTGGCATGAGTAAATGTGTTCGCAGCCTTCACGGGCCCCACAGGCCCCGCTCCTTCAGCTGCCATTACAGTTGAAGCACAACAAAGTGCCTCACAGCAGAAATTAGAAACCTTTTAGAAACCTTTTCATCCCAGCTTCACCAAATGCATGAGGATGCTTATAAATATTCAATATGAATTTTTAAACTCTCTTTCTCTCATTTTCCCTCACCCCAATTAGCATTAGAAAACGTTTTACTTTTAAATACACAGATGGGAGCCAAATCTGAAGTCAAAGGCACTCGCTCACTATAGCGATGAGGACCATGTAAGAGTAGAGCCAGCTAGAAACGCAGGCAGCCCGAGGCATAGAAATAGCACAGAACAAAGCACGAACAAGAAAGGATTAGTTCAAATGTTGGTGGAGAAGTGTGAAATAGCACGGAGGACTAAAGCTGTGCCAGAGCTTGCTCAACATGAAATCCAGTCCACCGTGTCCCCAAGGCCCCAGGCAAGGATTTCACACTTTCTCATTAGTTTGTTATAATTACTTAGAAGACACAGCCAAAGGAGCTCAGGTGGAGCTAGGAACCCACACAAGCTCCAACAGCCTGGAAGGCTGGAGCAATCAGGCCAGGTCTGAATGTTATGACTCAGTCTTCCTGGCCCACTTCGCATTGCACCTGTGTCTTAGCTGCCTCCGTCCAAGTAATAATGAAGCCTAATCTCGCTTATCTTGGCAAATCTGGCAGGTGGAGGTGTTGGCCACAGCTTCAGCACTCCCAAGATGTAAACCTCGTATTAGAACATCCCTCACACAGAAGATGATCCCTGTGAAATCAGCTGATTAACACAGAGTTCAGCATTTCTCCTACAGAATAATTCAGAAATGCCTGGCTTAGTTACTTACATATGTTCTCAGCTCTGTTTCGCATGCATCCAACCACCTCTCAAGGGAAACAGCTACAGGCAGTAATAAGAAAGGATTGCGACTACTTGGTTGAGAGAACATTGATCTGTTCTTCCTTTTTCCTGAAGTCAATGGAAATATTGTAATACACATGGTAACAAGGATATCTGTTATTGTTTTTTAGGATATTGGCTATCCTGTAAGAACATGACAACATTGCTTAAAAGTTATATTTAGTCCTTCTCAAGCCAGCAACAGTAGTTTCCAATGGTTTCTGAAGTGTCATTTGCTCTAGAAACATGATAAAGGCAGGTGTGGCATCCAAAGGCTGCAGAATATATTCCTTTGGATTTTATTTTATAACAGTCTTTTCTCTAGTCCTTTTGCATGCAGCAACCACAAGGTTAAACGGTCTTCCCAATAGCTGGATGTGAGCAAATGAAGATAAGTAGATAGAATAAATGGAACCAGCTTTTGACTGGAATTATGCTTACATGTCCAGTCTGTCCACATGGAATTCATCTGAGCTCCCCATACGATTCACAGCAAAAAAAGAGGCACTTTCCAAGCGTGATTCATCTGACCTATTTCAGGTGGCCATGTTAAATGAGCATCTCTTTTGCTCCAGAGACCGTAAGAGAAGCACAGCCACACATGTTCAGGTAGGTCAATTCTAATGTTAAAAGTCTAATTCTCATTTTCTCATTAGTTTTCTTCTCACATTATCATACGTAGCACTTCCAAGTGCTTACAAGAAACTGCCCCATTGTTTTGCCTTCAAGTTTGCAATATTTGGAATTCGATTTGCAAATGAATGACTCATAAAAGTTTCGTGTTTTACTGTATTTATGTTGCTGTTAAGTTTGTCACTGAAGAGCTTCATCCTGCAAGCATGCAACAGTCATCAGAGAAAAGGCTGTGGATTTGCTGTTAGTTTTATCAGCGAATTGGACAAGCCATTTCAGGCTTTTAAAAGAGTCATTCTAGCTCATGTAAATGGATCTGTGCATTTTAGAGAGTTTTATCCGTTACTCCCCAGTAACCATAAAACACATTGATTCTACCACGTGCATTGCTGAATCCAGCCAAAGCAGATACTTTTCAGATTTACAGAAGGACGTTCTTGCTTATACACTAGCATTGGACTGTCTGGATTGATCCAGATCATCATTACCTGGAGTTGGCGATTGGGTTGAAAGCCTTAAGTGAAGGCTTAGCAATCATCATTATGTCCTCATATGTCTTGCAAGAAGAGCAGCACCTCAGGCAAGCCCTGGGCACCAGGAGGAATCCTGGAGCTCAGCACCCAGGAAAGTCACCGTGAGCATCGAACAGTTGTGTTGCCATTTTAAGCAGCAGCAAGTGGCTGCTGGGAAGGCGAGACACAGCCCCCTCCAACCATTCGGCTGAGTGGCTCCATAACAACCACGTACACAACAGACAAACATATGCATCATTTAGAATAATAAAGTAAATATGATTCCACCAGAAGTTGAATCAATCAAAATTTTCTTAAAACAGATACCAGTGGCACAAAATGGAATTTTCAGTTCGGGAGAATTTTACTCATCCTGTTAAAAAAACAAACAATAACAAAAACCCAAACAACAACAAAACAAACAAGAAACCCCAAACCAGAGAAACAAACAGAAATTAGTCTCCAGACATTCTGTAGGGATGTACTTGTCCCTAAACTTAACTTTCTTAACTTGCTCATGCCAGTAGTGACTTCACAGAATTGCTCCTTAACTGTGCTGTATAAATTACATCACAGCCAGAAAACTGGTCAGCATTTGACCCAGTTAACTAACTGTAGTTCATTTAGCCCATGACAGTCAATGCTTTAACACCAGGAAAAAAAAAAAAAAAAAAAGGGTGGTATCCAAGAAATGGTTTTGCTACTTCTACATTTTACGACCAAAGGCCAACATAACTTTTGCTATTCACACTTGCCTCCTACTTGGAGCAACAGGGTGCCTCCGGGTATCCTGCCATTCTTGGAAGGCTCTTCTGTGTTTTCAAAACATCTACCAAGACAGCAATATTTTGTGAAAGTTTTCACACCCCAAATATATTTCCCAACAAACTCATTCTATCTAGGAACTTCTAATTTGCTTCTTTCCTCTCTGCTGTTGCTTCCCATGGTGGCACTGTGCTGTAGGACAGAGCCAGGGCTAAGACTCGCAGGACATGAGTTTCAGCTGTACCTCAAATACTCCTTGCAGCTTAGCCCTGGCCAGTGCCCCGAGAGTCCGTACTTCTGAGATGCTGGGTAGCCCCTATTTCTGCTAATATTAGGAGAATCTCAGGCAATTACAGCTCTAATAGTCTTGTTTCTGTTGCACGTAAAATAGCATAGTCTAATAAGTACTAGTTTACTTATTTATTGATAGGATTCATTTAATTAATGTTTGCACAGCACTACTGAAACTATAAAATGCCAGTGCCGTTGTCCACGTATATTAATGGGTATATCTATACAGATCTATCAGGTACCTCTTTAGCAACAGATATTTGGTAAATATTTTAATATGTTTAAATAATACACGATGGAAATCTCTTCTTCATATCAGCACACCTGCCTTAGGGAAAACTCACATTATAATAAAGATTGACTACTCTTGTCACACCGGACCCTGGCGTAACATCAGCTCTAAGAACACTGACATAAAAGGCATGAGATAAAAGTTTGTTATTTTTAAAACACAGCATTAACACAGAGTGCCCCTGGTGAAAATTACTGGTACTTGCATCTCAGAGAGGGAGAGGGGGCAAGACATGGCTACTCACAGACACCCTGAATTTCAGCAAAGCACTTCAGCATTATTTTTAAATCTATGTCCATGTAGCAAAGTGTGTAGGACAAACGTGTGCAAGTGCTCGGCTAATGTAGCACCTAAAAGCCAAGTCGTGAACTCAAACTCTAATGAAGTAGTGCTATAAAAGCAGCTCAGACCAAAATTAGTTGGTTACTGACAAGAACTACTCAAGAAAGCACAGAAAAGGTGAACTGCACTAATGCAAAGATGCTAGGCCTTCCCAACACTTAAGGAAGATTTGTAGCTCTCTTTCTATACAAACCCTTTATTCTTTTCTTTTTTCTCCATGTCTGTTTAATGCTAGGCTGCCAAGCAGTCACCAACTGATAGAAAGTGCTTCACAGGGAGGTTGCTGTTGCTAGACCACACTGAACAAGCCTTCTAGCTCCCAGAGAAACAATCAATTCCTGGAGAAAAATATATGCTTTGTGGCAGAGAAGCCGATGGGCAACAATCAGAAACAAAAGTGTCACATTAAAGTACAGGGGGCAGGCTGTTGCTTTTGTTTGTTTGTTTGTTTTTAAGACTTAAGGCTTGAAAAGAGCAGTGCAAGGAAGCTTTAAGAAAAACATTTTCACTGGAGCTAAGGAAAAACGAAATTTCAGGACACTGCTTTTCCTTGTTTTCGTAAAGTTTCTCAACTATGCTAATGGAAAGTCATGGTCATTAATCCCCGCTGTTAGAAGACCACGTCAGATATGAATTAGTCCATTACTCACGCCATCACGAACTGGAGACAACTCATCTCAGCTCCAGTATGCCACGGTACGATCATCACTCCGCAACAGAGACTCGCTGCTCTGAGTGGCTTCAAGAGCTCTGTACATCAGATGGTGCATAAAGGATGAACCAAACCTGCCTTGATGCTAGCAATAACAATGAGAAGGGAAAGCAAATTGCACTGCCACCTCTTCCCCTGCCCCAGCACCCACCTCACTGACCTTTCAGGCAGCTGTGAAATAAGTCCTTTTACTGTTTGTTACTACCAATTGATAAATGACAGAAGTTTATTGCCAGCAGAAATTGTGGTCAATCCAGCATGTCCTGATATGTTATCTTTCTTTATTACATCAGTCAGGCAAAGCAAATATAGGTTTTCAATTAATTACTTAGCATGTTTCTGCCTCTGGTGTCCAGAATACTGGTTTCTCTACCAAGGTACGATATATTTCATGTGAATAAAATATGTTCAGTTAGAAGGGAAAACAGGGGATTTTACAGAAGGAAATTGAGTGTCTTAATCCCACCAGAAGGAAGAGAGAAAAACATCCATATCTGTTCTGTCTGGGCTTTATTCTGAACCACATTTAAATCGTATGAGAAATGGAATGGTTTTACAACTAAGAGAAGAAAAGAACATTTGCCTGTGAAGTTTAGGGGGTTTAAATGGTAATGCAAAAATTAACAGACTGAAATGCTGCAAAGATCATACTTCAGATGATGTCCAGATCCACAACCATCCTTCCACCAATGCTAACAACTGATTTTTTCAAACCCGCAAATATGTTCAAGTT
The DNA here is from genome assembly GCA_013399115.1 of Anseranas semipalmata. Taxonomy (NCBI): domain Eukaryota; kingdom Metazoa; phylum Chordata; class Aves; order Anseriformes; family Anseranatidae; genus Anseranas; species Anseranas semipalmata. The sequence continues at coordinate 232,530 of VXAA01002398.1, forward strand.
CTGATTTTTCATGCTTCACCCAAATTCAGAATTGACAATTATGCATTAAGATTGGTTCAGAGTAACTTCTAAATCACTAAATTCCATTGGCACACATTTGTAAAGTTACTTGACACAGGGAAGCACAAGGTCCCCGTGGGGACCAGTTAAGGTTACAGCTAATTCACCATGTCTTGGCTGTAGCTAAAAGCCTTAAGCAGAAGCTTCTGCCACACTCGGTTTTGCACAGTCAGTGACAAAGGCAGTGTTCAGCTATAGAGCTGATTTCAGACATACCAATTAATTTCACCTGTGTTTCATAATGAATAGGCAGAAAGAAGGATCCTCTGCCATCAGGAAAGGGGATATATCCTATATCCTTTTCTTTATTTATTTATTTTACTACCCAGCTAAGAGATTCATCTGTTTAGCTCCACTTTGATATTGAATACCCTTCGAATAACAATGCCAGTTTCTCCACTTAATAATAAGTAAATATACAGCTGTTGGGCTTCATTTTTCACAATTTGGTTGTATACTCTAGGAGAAAGCAGGTCTGGCATATTACCCTTTTACTCATCAGGTAAGCAAATAATCTAGTTCAGTCATGAGTATCGGGAGCGCACTTTTGCTGACTGGTTTGATGTAAACACTGAGGTCACTCTTTCCATTTGCTTTCTGTGGACAAAGAAGTTAAGAATGTCACATTTACACAGAAGCGTTGTTTGAGAAGGTAGATAATACATGACAAAGAACATTACATCCCAGTTCACTTCTTGAGCGAGTAAACCAGAGCTATCGCTACCTAGTTTAGCAGTTTATAATCCCAGTGTGTAAATGGTCCTTTTTCAGGTACAAACTCACAATCCTTGCACAACACAGCCAGTGCTCAGCCAAGTTAGCCTTCTGAGGCTGTCGTAACTCCATGCCCAAATCGGATTTCGTGCTGGCTGATAAACTGCACGAGGTGGCCATGCAGAATTTCACAGCACCGAATCCAGCTCTCCCCTGGACAGCTGGCCGTGTCCCAAAGCACAGCCCAGGACCCCCAGGCTGAAATAAAACCTGCATTTCAGTGGTATAGGGTTAGCTTTATCAATGAACTTACAAGAGTTAAACACAGAGCTCTCATCGATTTACAGCAAGAGCAACACACCAGACTACGTTGGGTTACTTGCAGAAATCCCCTCTTTGACAAACAGCCGAGCAGTTCGGCTTCCTCCCACCAGAGGCCAGCGATAGATGGAAGCACTGGGCTGCTCGCTGCAATATTTATAGCCACCACACAGCCAGCGTCCTGTAGAGACCTGACCCATTTAATTATTTGAAAAAGATGAAATAAAAAGAAAAAATGAACAGGGCTTTCTGACGACTAGGACAGCACTGCATGACAGAGGTAGGCTTCAGAGCCACACCACAGCAGAGTTAGTTGCTGCAGCTCTCACAGAAATAAGCCACCCATCCTACAGACTGGACCTGCACAAGAAGGTTTCCCAGGTATATTATTTTAATAAGAGCTGACAGAATCTATCCATCATTTTTATCGTTTTGGCTTGACTTCCAGCTCACAGAATTTTCCACGAACATGTCTCACGTCTCAGGACTCGCTGACTGAAACTATCTACCAAATAAGCTCTACATACATTTCAGCAACTTCTTTATAAGTGCTTAATGACAAGCGTTTTAATCTTGAATTGCACAGATTAATTTTAATTGGAATAATTCTACAGATGGATGAGGGTAAGGGTCACATGCAAATTTTGACTTAGCTACAGTGTATTACCAGTATAACTGTTCCAGGAAGTCTGATGATTTTATTTATTTATTTTTAATCACCAGTCTTACTAGTAAAAGCTGTAGTTTTAATGAAATTTCTGCTATTATTGTTCTGACCTGGAATCAGTTCAACATGTTAGCTCTCCTATATTGATGGTAACAGCACTGCAATTGGGTTTGTGTTACTGCTGTAACTATACCGATGTGTTTAAAACAAGAAAAAATTTCCAAGAGTGGATAGGGTGCTACATCTTAGCACCTGTCATATTTTGTGACAAGAATACAAGGCCATCTTCCACCTTCACACACAAGTTAGCTCTTCCAAAAAGATAACATTCAATAAATTTGGGAATCCCACAATGCACCTCAGTGCTTTCTGAAGGAACCCAGCCTAGCAGCACGGCCAGTCTCTAGGACCATTTGCCTGATAGTGAATAAATGCCAAGGATGCCTCAGGTTCTCAGATGGAAGCATTTTGAGCTGGGAGAGGATTGACAATTTATTTATTTTGGTCTAGAGATCTGATCTGGATTTGAACTCCCAAGCTAGAAACAAAATGCTCTACCTCATGCCGAGTAACCTAAACCATCTGGTTCTGGCTGTCACACGGCAATAAGATCTGTCCATCTGGCCTGATACCAACAAACAACCCTCTGAGACAGGATACTATTACAAAACCAGTTATCCTTCTGCTGCACAGCTCTGCAGCCCCAGCACTGGGGACAAATTCGACTTTGGTGTAGGCAATAGCAACAGATATCCCTACTGCCTCTTAGAAATGGCCATCAGACTGCTCTCAACACCTGGAAAACCTACCCAGAGGAATGACAGCATCAAGCAGAGTCCTAGACAGAGCCACAGCATATGGGATGCTAAAGTTCAAACACATCTAGGCAGTTAATGCACCCATATGATGAAGCAACCAGAAATAGCCTGAAAGTCATCTGCAAGAAAGATATCTGGGCAAAAGTAGGAGATGCTAGACTGACAGCAGGACAGTGTAGTCACAGGCAGTGATTCCATACTAATGATTTTTGTTTATCTAGTGCTGGTATTAAAGTGACACTCTTGACTAGAAATTCCATTGCACAGGTCTGAAATAGCTAAGGAAGTGGCAGACCTGAACCAAAGCGAGAGATCTGTTTCCCATATACTAAACCTGTCTCTCCCGGTGCAAAACCTGGACCTATTTGCGTGGCACAGAAGTCTCCTCATACCATCGTGGAGGCACACAAAGGAGAGAAATAACCTGGGAGCTGGCATCGCTACAAGCAATACTTTGAAGGGATTTCACAAAACTAGGAAAAGGAGCATCACTGGGTCGAGGAGACACAGCAGAGGGCAACATGAAGTGTCAACAAAGAACTCCTTGTGGCTGCTCTGATGGTGGCTCCCGCACCTCACAGGTACTCCCCAGAGCAGGGACTCTAAAAAACAAGTCGGGGACTGCCGGCAGCTTCTGGTTCTGTGGTGCGACGCCATCCTGAACGTGCTGGCCAGGGAGGCTGGCTCCGGTTTGCTGGCGTGGAGGCAGCTCTGGCAGACAGGAGCCTGGCTGAGCTGCTCTCCCTTCCACAAGGTGGGCATGGAGCAGGAGGCACCCGCCGGCATCCAGGCTTTAAGCACCGATGCTCCTCAGCAGCTTGGGGCCCTCAGACCTTGAGCTGCATCTTGCGGCAGAAAACTCTCTGGTGCCTCCGTGCCACGCCGCAACAGGCTTTCATTGGGCAGACACTCAGGCTAGACCGCAGGCTAGTAACACCATGCTGTTCTGGTGTTGTGATCACAACATCTGGAAATGCTGTTCACTTCTTTGCAGGTTTTCTCTTTATTTTTCTCCCTGACACTGGCAAAACTAAATATAATTTAAATGAAAACAAATAACTGCACATCCCCAGTTGGGCTGCAGCATGAAGAAAACAAGGGAAAAAAGAATTACTAGCAGCACATTTCCTGGGTCTCCACCACATGTGCAATTTTGCCAGTGAGTTCAGGCAATATGGAATAAATAAAATTATAAATGCAGGCAGCTTTATAAACAGCCATAATTTTGTATCTTCGTGTTTACTGAGCTGTAGCTCAGTTTTTCAAAACAAAACTTATCTGTAAAGGTAAGGTTTAATGTGTGTGTTTTGCCAAGAAACAGAACTACACCGTGTATTCAAAACAGTAATAGAGCAATTACAGCAGGGATCTATAGCAGGGGAGTCTGACCTTCTTGTTTTACACTCAGAATAAATGCTACGAAAAGCTGACACGGTAATTATTTTAAACCACACAGAACACTCACCACCAACAAGCAGTTGGTTTGGGTCTCTAGTAGAGAAGGAGCTTGACAGGTACTGGTTTAGGGATGTATTTGAGCATGGGTTTTACATTCTTCATGTTGATAGTTTACAGCTTTCACATCTGTAAGCAAGTACATTTAAGTAACACGGATTTTATTGTTCAGCCAGCTAAAGTGCTTGCTCCTGGGGCTGTTTCTGCATCCAAGACAGAATGCACAAGAAAATAAAACAAACCAAAAAAGCCTCAATTTGAAGGAAATACATTGTTTCCACATATGATGCAAACTCTCTACTGCCACAACCTAACTGATTTAATTCCACTAACGCTGCTCTCAAGTGTAAATAGGAGCAAGCAGGACTTCCCAGCCTGGGCCCAGTGATAGCTGCCTGCGCTCCGCACACCTGACAAGGATCTGACAAGGATCCCTCCAAACCCAGATGGCTGCTCTCTCTGCATCTCCTAAGCTACTTCCTTCCAAGTTTTTTTCTGGAAAAGGGAGGTATCCATCATCCCCCAGCAGTGTGCCTTACCACAGCAGGATCAAACTTTTCCTAGTACTTAATTGCTTTTTCACCTTAATTTAAACACATCAGCTCAGCATCTCTCTTGGAAACTGAAGCATTCTCTTTTATGGTGAGAAGGCCTATTGAAATCTTGGTAGTCGCACAATTAGCATTTGCACAGAATTTACTTTTTCTTATCTTAGTAATATAAAATTGCAACATTCCTAGGAAATTAAAGCTTTTGGTTTCCTTATAAAATTTACATTGTACCTTCCATTTCTAAAAAGGTTTTTCTGTTTCCCCAATAAAGGATTACTTTGTGCGAACAAACATCTTTTCCTCTAGGCCACCATAAAACACAAAGCTAATTAATTATTAAACACATGTTAGTGCACAGAAACACTGCAGTCTGAGGCTTGACCTCAAGTCCTCAGACTCCAATGGGCCCACGTGGGGAGGCTGGGCTCTCGGCCTCCTCTTTGCATGGGATGCTCCATTGCTGCAGCATCTGTTTCCACATTAGATGCAGAAAAAGCTGGCTACCAAAGCAAGAAGTCTGCCTTGTGTTAAGTTTTGCTTTCAATAAATCTGTGTTTATGCAATGTAAAAGCACCCAAGCTCACAGTGATTCATCCATAAATTCATGGCCAGCTCCAGAAAGCCTGGTCTTCAACCAGCAGCCTCCTAAGCAAAAATGGGAAGCAGAAAAGTCACAGCTGTGAGAGTTACCTGGGTTTTTGCAAGATTTAGAGGGAGAAGTGACGAGGTGATAAATATATAAAGGAAAAAAAAAGAAAAAAACAGACAAACTTCGGGGGACGTAAGATTCCCCATGTTTTGAAACCCACATTTGGTGGGTTTTGGATTTTAAAATCTGAGGCCACTGAATGCCAACTGTTTAAAGTCCTTCACCTCAATGCTACCAGAAGTGGAATATTCAGCTATGGTGGCATTTTGTAGATTTTATCGGCTTCAGTGTTGCTGATGAAACGGAAAGAGGTGCCTAAACTCTGATCCGCAGTTACAAGACCTTTCCAAATGCTCTTCCAACTCCCCTTGGTAGAAAGGAATTAAGAACTGCAAGGTAAGATCAAAAAGTTTTTTTTTTTTTTTTTTTTTTTCCCCAAACTGCATTAAAAAATCTTTTCTGGGGGCAACCATGCCAGAAGGCAAAAAAAAAAAAAAAAAAAAAAAGTTGTTCCTTTCATAGTTCTCACCATTTAACAAGATGTAGCTATTAGGGGGCTGCCTCATGACTCCTGACTTAAAGATAGCAAGATTAACCACGTTAATAAAAGAACATGTTTTATCACAGCATTTGTTTCCTAAGGAATATACAGAATTCATTTTGGCATGTACAAATGGATTGAAAAACTGCAAACATTAAAAAAATCAAATAGCACAAACAGAGTTATAGAGGGCTGCATTTGGGATTAATTCAAGGAAGGTTAAAGAAAAATTGGCCAGTATTTTTGAGACTGTGTCTCATGTTAGGGTTATAGATCTAAATGCAGACACCTGTTTATATGAGCCCCAAGCCCTTCTTAATCAATTCAATGGGCACTGAAATTAAAGCACACATTATAGCCCACCTGAAGTCTTGCAGCAGCTTTAGAATGACAGTAGGAAACTCGGCCAAGGAATCAATTAGGAAGCACATTGCACAGTTCATAATATCAATCTTCAAGGTAATGTTTCCTCTTGCATTTCTGCAGAAATCTTGTTATTAAATAACTGCAATATGCACTTGCTCAGAGTTTGTTATCAGGAAAAACCATGTGCACTAAAAATATGCAATTTAAAAATCAGCTCCCATGAAGTCACGTTAAAAAGCATCTGTGATACATAACAAGTATAAAAGCAATCTCTCTCATACACACCTTAAATCCACCCCCAAAAAAGCTGAATCTGCCCTTGTGTTCCTGCTGGGAAAGTACCTGCACTGAAACAAAGCGATTGTTCCTGCTCTTCTCCAATATGGCTAAGGGTAACTGGATTTGGTTTAAGTAAATAATTCCGTGCATCATCCAAATTTTTTGTGTGGTTGAAGCATGCAAAGCATCACTTCTCCTTGCAGTGTCATTTTTTTCCTGATATTTTCTGAAAATGCAGACAGCATATCTACACACGGTCCTTCCCCAGAGAGTTTACCACTAACAGCTGTTTCCATACGCATACATGTCCACGTTCAACTTTTTGCACTGTCGTTACCACCATGAAAGCTGAGTCTGCAGACTGTAAGCTGAGACGCTAGACAAGCCTGGTGACAGCAAAACAGATCAGGAGGCTCTTCAGTTCAGCAGGACTGAAGAAACACTGGAGTAGATGGCACAAGCTTTTATCGATGCCCGACAACCGCCTCCCAAGCCCCGTTACGCGTTTCCCCTGCAGATTGCTATCAGACTAATGGATTATCCTCTGACACAGGCAGCTAAGTGCCAAACCCTATGAATTCTTCCTATTCCCTAAAATTGCTGCCTTGCAGATAGCAGGGTGCTATTTTCCCTCGCATTTGTGGGGGCAGGGGGCTTTCTAGCTTTTCAGGGACCGGGGTGATGTAAGCTGGAAGCCTCTCGGGACAGCACGTGCACGGTACAGGAGCCGCGGGACCTCCCTCCTGCTCTCGCCAAGACGAGCGACAAGGCTGATCTCTGCGAGGAATCCGCATGCCTCCTAGTGTGCCCGAGGAACCTGGGGAGAGGCACGGTGGAGGGGAGAGGGCTGCAACAGCCCAGAAGCTGCAGCTCTTCATCCCACAAAACCCCCTGTTTCGTCCCCACAGAGGTCACAAGATAGTTTGTAAGCATCTAGCAAAAGTAAAAAGAAATTCAGCTCTGCAGCAAGGTACCCTCCTCTCCTCCTGTGGCCTTATCAGACAGATAACCCCAGGATAGGAGGGAAGGAGTGCAGATAGAGGGTAATAAGAAGGGAAAACTGTTGACCAAAGAGCCATGTCTAAGAAGTTTCATGTAACAAGACCTAATCCCCACCACAGATCCTTTCCCAAGGGTACCAGTAGCACAGCCCCATCACTACCGGGACAAGGCTGTGAGCCCAAAACAAAAGCACCTTATCAGCAGCAGAAATTGGCTGCGGTCAAAGCAACAGCAATCTTGTCCTCATTTCTCTAATGAGCCCCCACTGGAGTTGAGACAAGGCAGCCTGAGGGAACGAGTCTCACTTCAGATGCTTTTGATACATATATATATTAAATCAAGGGCTTAAATCATTTCACTCATTCAAGTTCAGCACGCAATTCCCATTCACGTCCTTGGAAGTCAGATCAGTCTCTCATTGCATAACTACCAGGGAAAGAAAAAAAAAAAAA
>VXAA01002398.1:243902-324733 GCA_013399115.1 Anseranas semipalmata
TGCCTCTTTTTAAAATACTGGTTGGTCCTACATTGACTTCTAGATATTGTTTTTGTTGTGAATTTGTCTACTGAAGTGCTGACATTTTACCAAACTTCTCTCCAAATAGTAACTTCAAGGTTGTGATGATAAAACATCCAGCTAGCACTCCCCAAGTCTCTTTATGTAAGGCACATTTTCCTGCCCTTCAACAATTCCCATTAAATCTCCTTGAATTGTGAACTATAACGGCACCAGAATTTTCAGCAGAGGTCAAGCCAGTGCTAAATGGATGTTATATCACATTTCTGTCCTTACTGGGTACCCAGAGTTTCATCAGCCAAGGAGTCCATTCAGTCTCCTTACCATCGAGCCTCCCCAGTGCTCAGCAGAGTACCCATACCGACTTGTACACCGCTCATCTACCTCAAGCCCTCTCCAGGACTGCTGCTCTCTAGGACAGGTTATTACATCCAGCATGGCCGATGATCTTTGTCCCTAGATATATATAACCCTACTTTATTGAAATAGATGTCATTTACTTGCATGCAGCTTTCCAAATAATCCAGATCAGTCAGCACTCCTCTCTTTTATTGTTTATGACTTCCTTCTTTAACCTACAAACTTTATCAGTAATGAATATACATTGATGTAGTGGATTTAGCAAGGTCTTACAAAGATCATTTCTTGGCCCCAGTCCTCTGGAACATCTCCAGAAACAAATCAACTTCAGCAATGATTCCCACTTTCTAGTTATACTTAAGCATTTAATCAGTTTTTAGTCTGCTTCACAAATGCCATTTTGATTTTGTATCAAATTTATTCACCAACATGTCATACAATATCAAATGTCTCCCAGATACAAGCAATGTTGTAGATACGATAGATCAAAAAACCTGCATATTGTTTTTCCAACTGCGTCAGTTGGTCCAGTAAAAGAGACTAAGTTTCCCTATAAATATTGGCTCATCTAACAGAAGGCTAATGAACAACACTACTAGTTTTACCAGTCAAACTAAAACAGTGCTAAAACAAAATGATATAAAGTTGGTTTAACAATTCTAGTTCCCAAATGGGTTGCTGGCTACATCTTTAAGCAACCCTTAAATCATATCCCTATGACTATTTTACAAGTAGTTGGCATCCAGTATGAGGTCAGAGTACTAACATTTATAGGAGGTGTTTCTTTCCTTGGGGACTGCACAGGATGGTACCATGCCAAAAAGGCCAGTATGTCAGGGGATGTTGGAAGAACTAATTTCCTCACCGTGGAAGCCAACTGAGTCCTGAGAACAAGATTCACATTGCTCACATCTTCAATCGGTCGTCCTAGTGGGTGTGCAAGCAGTAGCATTCTGAGGAGATGGAAGCAGAATACTGCAATAATTGAATTTCACTAGTTGAGTGAATCGCATGAGCATCCTTTTGCACAAGTTTGAGTCTCCCTTAACCCATCTTTCTGAAGCTGTGAACTGAGCGTACAACCATCCTTTAACTGGACTCTAGAGCAGGCTGAAGGATAATACTTAGATCTGGAGCAACAGAAAGGGGGATACAAAGGCATGAGGAGAGATTTCAAAGGAAAGAATTGGACGCATAGTTCAAAAAACAAACAAACTTGGCTTGAAGTGCAACAGTATTGCTTGACAGTCATATTTCAAAGTTACTAGGACAGGGAATGAGCAGATGTACTTGAAAAGCAAGCAGAGCCCTATATTCTCTGCATATCCAGAACACCAGAGTATTTGTGTAATTAAATGTACAGTGTGAAGAGCAGAGAGTGAAATGCTGTCAGAAATTTCCCTTCGACCCGCTGCTGTGAGTTGGCCTACTTCAGAATGATTCCAGAACAAGTACTTTAAAGGTATGTCCATGTGTCAGCCTTGCTGTAGACCATCTTGTGACAGCATTTAAAAGCAAACTTTACACCATTTTGTTTTGATACTGAGCAGCACCAGGATGAGGAAAGCAAAGCAGACCACAGTAAATTAGTCCAGAGAGAGCATGGCTACTACTGCTCCACTTCGGGCTGATCGCCAAATCAGGCATGACTGTCTTCCAGAGGGTTTTCATAAAACACATCTGGGCCATTGGAGCACAACTGTGCTCAAAAGACTGCAAACTGATGAAGCCAAGCAAAACTGGTGTTTTTGTGAGGAGGTTCTAGGTTAAAGAGCTTGGGATACAGTTATCTTAGATAATTTCAAGATCACTTGCCCTGTATAAAAATACCTCTCTCTGCATTTTCATTGCTGTTTACTGTTATATTACTAATATTACTGTTATAAATACATTAACGACGACCACGTTACTTACAGTCTAATGGCTTCTGATTGCTGTATGTTATGTTAAATGTGGTTAGTGGAGAGAGAGGGCTACAGCAGGCACCACTTTGTATTTAAGGTCTGTGAACCCAGGCAAGTCAGCAGCTACCAGACAGGAATTAAGAGCTAGGATGAAATGATTCATGCCTTCACTATGTGGGACTGTATGGACCTTGCAAGCTTAAAGGACACCTAAAGACTGCAAGCCTAGTCCACACTTTCTAATTACTTAGAGTTTAAGTTGCAGGCATAATCCTCGCAACACGCATTTATCTATCCAAGTGTTATACTGCCAAGCATCAGAGTGAACCAGAACTATATGCGCTAATTTAGCGACATGATAATGCAAATAGTAAAGAAGAAGAGTATCAGAACTGGTTTTTGGCATTCATTGACTGCAGGGCCGGTGGGCTGAGCAGAGAGGTGTAATTTCCTCCCCAGTCAGTTTTGTTTTCCTCCATTTATTACCTCTAGATGCAAGGAACAACAGAAGGGCAGGTAAGCAACGCGGTGTCTGACAGGCAGAAGGTGAAAACCTTTGAGATAAGCAGCAAAAGCAATCTCCCAGGCTTACTTTACAAGTTTGCAATCCAAAACAGACGAATAGCTTATGTATAAAATACATGTTCACAAAACAGAAAAATAAAGCCCTTGAAAGAAAATAGTGTTTAACTGAGCATTTGAATATGCTTAAGTTTAGGCACATGCTGAAAGCCTGATGAATTTCCCTGGGACTACAGCATGTATGTCTGTTTGCTAAATGGGAATATGATTACCCATGTGCTGAAATCGTTTCCTGAATCTGACTCTTAGCCACTGCTTAATACCCACATAGACAAATGTTCAGCTTAGGCAGCCATGGCAGAGAGGTACTAAAAGTAATGAAAATATGTGGCCCATTTATATTAAAAGGATATGCTGGTCAGGCTTACCAGGCTTGTTTGGGTTTTATGCTACTGAGTTCTCTGCTGAAGGCAGAGTCTGTCTGGAAAGGAGGACTGTGCAAACGATATTAGAGAGCTACAACTGCTCAGCAGCAGAGTCAGTTTGAAGCAGATGGTCTTGGTGACATTTTAGGAGATAATGGGTGAAAGAAAGCTCCTAAGCGAGACCTGGAAATGCTACAGTAAAACAAAAGAACAGCCAACAACAACAAAAAAACAGCAGACTTGAGGGAAAAGGGCAGAAGAAAGTTAAGGTAAACAACATCTCTGAACCATGGGAACAACTGGGAGAAAGGAAAAGAACTGGATGTGTGGAGTTAGGGACGGACATCATGCATCAGAGGAATGATTGAAAGTAGAGCTCAAAGGGAACACCAAAAGATCCAGAAAAATGATCTCCAAGAAATCCACCTACCTGGGTGGTAAAACTTTCATGAATTACTAACAAACCCGTTTGCCTCAAGAGGGGAATGCTGGGCAGCTCCCAACTGTGTCCCAAAAGAATTAGGGAAAGCCTTGGGGAAGGTGGGTAAAGAGAGCAGTACTTGCAGTTCATTCAACCTTCTGAGCCTTCATAGTTGTTCATCTCTTTGATAAAGAGGAATGGGTGATACCATACAGCTGTGGCACAACTAATAACCAGCTCTTCAACTTTGTTGAAGTGATAACTTGTAAATGTTTGGCTATTGTATGGCTGAAACATGGGACAAAGCAGCAGTTTATTGCAATCAAAACCCATATGCAGTGTTGACAGTTGTCATGACAATTTTGTTGGGTAAAAACCAGATGCTTGATTCTTAATTAATGTTGAAAAATTTTGGCTTTACTGCTGTCCGTTTCATTTTAGATTTAATTCATTGAAACATGTTATGCTCCCATAGCATGCTTAATAATTTTCATCATAGTAGTTAGCAATCATCAGTGTGAAACAAAGATATGCTTTCAGAATCTTTTTTTAAAATTTCCATCTACTAAAATTTCAGGTTTTGTTTCCAAGCAAGAACAAAAACTAATTAGGAAAGCTGTGATTTTTTTTTTACTTTTATTTTTTAACTGAAGTGCTAAAAAAGAGTTATTATCACAGGATAACTCATAAAGGCAAGACTGAAAATAAAATGATGCTCCCATCTGAGCTGAAAGCTCTCTGTGGGCTGAGTTAAGGTTGATTCCATAAATTACAGATGTGGCACCACATATTCAGATAAATATAGTTGGTTTTTTTGAGCTTTACCTTTGAGACTCCAAGTTTGAAAGGGTAAATCAAACTCTTTCACTATTAACTTTGCTCTCCTTGTTGACAAGAAAATAATTACAAAACTTCATTGTATAAATGTCCTTCAGAAGGAACTTACAAAATTTCTGTATTTTCTTTTTAAATTAAAGCCCTGTAGCCCATTGAAAAGTAGAGGCAAGTATAGAAAAACAAACACCTCCACCATATCTGCTGTGCTTCCTGGATCACTTTTCTCATAATTCAGCTGCCAAATACTGCCAGAGCTAAGTAGCTGGGTATGAGACAGAGATGAACTTGTCTGTGCTCTTTGTTGTACCAATTTCACACGCCTCCAGTTCACCCCCTCCCTGGAGAAGGCTGCAGACCAGCAGTTCTTCCTCTTGCCCACCGCCAGCCTACTGGCTTTGTGGGGGGTTTGAGAGAGTCCTGGTGCTGTGCCAGCCCTGCTCAGCAATAGACAAAACATTGGTGCCATACCAGTGCTGTTCTAGCTACAAGTGCAGAGCACAGCGCTATATGGGCTGCTGTGGGGAAAAGTTAACTCCATCCCAGCCAGACTCTGTACAATGTCACCATGAATTAAAGAAGTTTTAATCATCACTATATTAAAAAAAAAAAAAAAAAAAAAAAAAAAAACCAGAAAAGAAAACCCCTAAAATAGCTTATCACATCTTGCCAGAATAATAGTCAACAGCTATTTACCCCTGTCAAGGTTTACCTCCTTCAGGATCCCTGTGTAAAAACCTTTCCCCTGGCAATCAGGGACCTTCTCACACTCCTGGCATGGAGGTGCTGGAGCTCAGAGGATGCTGCATACTGTCTTCTGTACATCAGCCCGGGCTTTGAGAGGGCTGGACTGTGTCACACCCCAACAGGCTGCCATCACCCACCAGCCCAGCTCTCTGCCACCAGTCACACTCAAAAGAGCTGTTTGCTAGAGGCCACAGGAGGAGACAGGTTAGCAATGGGGAAGGCACAGGGAGAAATGAAAACCTGAGTTTTTCCCTTCATCCCATACATAACTCATGCAATGGTTACTGAGACTACTTGCACGATGAAACCTAATTCCAGTCTGAGGTCCAGAAGTGCTGTGCTGTAGACAATGAGAACAAACCATCTCTTATAAAGAAAAATTAAGTGTATTCCAAAAGGGAGAACATGCAAAGCCTACCAAAATTCAGCAGGAGATGGACGAGAAAGCCTCTCTCCACTTTAAGATTCTCCCCTGGCAGAAATATTTTTGTCTGGATTTCCAGCATGAAAGCAAACACATCTATTCCTATGCCTTCTTTTCCACAGTGTTGTCCCTACCCAAATCATTATGAAGAGTATATACACATAGTTACACTAAGCAGTACCATGGCTTCTTAATCAATTCACCAACAAAGCCACTGGACATATTCAAAATAAAAATAAAATAAAAAAGAAAACGGCAATTCTGTCAGTGTAAGAAAAAAGGAAAAAAAGAGCAAATAAATAATTAGGACAAACATATTAGGACTGCTCTGGGGGACAAGTCATTCTCTTCATAAAGAAATGCGTTACTTGCAATTACTTCTGCTGTGAGATAACTGGAGTGCACAGCACACAAGCGTGTGCAGGCTCTGCTCAAGAGCTCATTTCTAAACCACCGCAAAAACCTGGTGTCTTGCATCTTAATTTTACTTGTAGTCTACAGTCTTCAGCAAGTCTTCAATAAACATCTTGGAATAGCAAAAAATAATGTTAGCTTGTTTTTGTTTTGAGTCTGATTTTGATTTTGTTTTTACTTTGCTACACCATCTCTACACCATCACACCACCAGATTTTAAGGAGTGAGAACTTATTTGCCACCAGAACTACAGTCCTGCTAGGGGGAGGCCTTCAAGAGACTTGTCAATAATTTGGTAATTCGTTGTGACCCTTAACTCTAGTCAGCGTTCAATGGGAGCAGAGCTGCAAAGAGTTCAGCATCCAAAGAGAGGACTTGGGATTGAGCAAATTTTCCATTTGAATTTCTGTTTAGAGAGTGCAACCATACCAAAGAAAGAGGGGAGCCTGACACTTCATCTGAATTCAGCAATTTCAAATTCAAGACAAAAGGCTTTGGATGGGAAAGGAGGAAACAAAAGGTCTGGGCTTTACTACAGATTAGCCTTTGTACAGCTACCTCACCTAGAATCAGTACAGGACGCTGCTCTCGCTGCAACCATGGACCACCATTTTAACCACATCACAAAGAAAAGCATCTGGCTCCCCAAATGTACATTGCTGTTTTGCCCAAAAGTTCACTTTGGCAGGTTCTCTTAGCCATATCCTGCCCAGGCTACTCTCAAGAACCATCCCCTTGAAGCCATGGCGATACCTTGGCATGAGGAAATTAAGCAACGGGATCACCAACATCATGAAGGGTATCGCAAGACAAAAATAATCTCAGTGGGAAACATATCAATTCAATCTTCTTATGGAAGTGCACAACATAGAACCGTCCAAATAATTTTGGCTATTAAAGGGTAACAGAAACACAGCTTAGATATTGAATAACTGTTTCTGTTACCAGGAAATATAATAATGAAAAGAAATACGAAAACCAGAAAAAATGAACACTGAAAAAAGGAAAGAAAAGCCTGCACTGTTCTATTTGCAATGTAACAATCACGCATCTTATCAAATCATGCCATTGTATCTCTGCATAGACTCCTCTGTGTGATTATTGCTGAAATGTGGGACAAAGTACACCCTATACTCAATTGATACAGACTGCAGAACATTAAGCACTGAATAAAGGATTTTTTTTTTTTTTTTTTTTTTTAAGGAATAGATGGTCACCTTATTCAAACAGCTGTTGGGAAAAAAAATGATTCACTATCAGGCATTGGAGGCTAAAAATGGTCAGATTCAGATGTACTTCCTCCTGCTAAGTAATGGTATCAGCATTCAGCAACTAATTGGTGTAAGATGGGAGAAAAGAAGAGAGGCTGAGAGGGCTCCTCCTGGTCAGCTCTGCCCGCTGCTCCCATTGGCTTATGAGCTGAACCAACACATCTAAGCTGGTGCTGAGCAAAAGCTCTAACTACGCTTCAAGGCATTTTTGATGTCCAAGTTCAATGCTAACAAGTGGAACAGCTGATGAGTACAACAAAGGAATAAGCATCTTAAGGCCTGTAAAATTAAAATTGAGTTATTTCAGGAGACTGTATTTTATCACTAGGTGGCATTGCTCTAAATCTTTCAGCATCCGTCTTCTGAGCTCTTTACTATATAGGTAATATTTAACAGCTGGTGAAACGTGCTGGCTTCACAGAGGTGGTGCCAGCCATGCTGCTCAAAATGTGTACAGCACTTCAGTGAATCTATCTGGTAAGAGATTTTATTCTGGCTTTGACCTCAACTCTTCCATTTACTACTACAGAAATAAAACAGTCCATAACCAGATGTTCAATCATTCCAACCCGAAACCCCAGCCAATTCAGAAGTGTTTATAAAACAATCTCAACCCCTTCTTATGGCTTCCCCCTTCCACGATTTACTCTCACAAATCTTGCCACCAAGGGCAGCACAGTTGTTTTCAGCCCATGTTCAAGTGTGGTACAGCGGTTGTAAAGCCAGTGCTTTTTCCCAATTCACTGCACTGCTCTGTAGGCTCATTGGCCCATGGAATTTGGAAAAAATAAAAAAGGGTAAAATGTTACTTTCAATTTTTTTTTTTTCACTTGAACAGTTGAATGGTCTGTGAAAGCTGTTAATGAAAACTCTGGTAGCATGAAATACAGGAGTAAAAAGCATGAATGTTTTTGTTATCTCTAAACCTGAACAGTTTTCAACAGTATAGAAGTGATACAAGAACTCAAGCCTCCATTTTGAAACAACCTTATCAAAATGTGTGTCCAATTCAATTTTGGAAACTACTGAAATCTCATTCTGACTTCAGTAACTAAATCCTATGTATTCTATCTAAGGCTTATGACCCAACACACAATGCTACCATATCCAGAAGAGGATTCAAAGCTTCAAAGATGTAAAATTTAGCCATGTCCAGAAATGCCATCCTTAAAAATCCCTCAGCCTCTATAATTACCTAAAGCATATACATGGCAAAAAGACTGTTTATACACTTCATATTTACGAATCACTGGATAAGAAATATAACAAGGTCTTGGAAAAGGGACTAGGGGCCAGAACTCCTCACTCTTAGCTGAGGACCGCAGGCACCCACAGAGAAACTATGATCCTCCCATGTTTACATTTTCAAGAGATACCAAGTGAGGATGTTCAGCCTCACACAGGAAATCCCTGCACATTTTCTGTGTTAACAGCTACAGCCTCGGTCCCATTGCTAGACCTTCCTTCTTGTCCAAGACAGACATGTTAATAAAATGTATTCCATGCCCTGATGGTTCTGTCCACTTCACTGATTTGATGAGCTGATTTGTATTTGCCTCTGTTTCAACACATCAACTTCATTGTCCGCACAATGACCCTTCCCATCCTGAGCTCAGATCAATGCCAAGTGGTCAGCTCTGTGAACAGCAGTGCTCAAGTTCAACTCTATGTGCTAGGAATGCAACAATTAGCAACAGTCGTATCATTCAGCTTTAGAGGAAATACGTGGCCATTCTAGTACCTTTTAAACCATTTCAGAGCAAAGATGGAGTGCTTATCAGTAGAGGAAACCAAGTCAGTCAAAAGAACAGTTATTTTCACTTTCTGTTCCTGAAGTCCACAAATTGTTATAAAATAGCCTTCTTTTCCCTTTTCACTTTCTATACTACACAGAGTTATTTTCCTAAAGTCCACGAATTGTTATAAAACAGGCTTTTTTTTCCTTTACACCTCTCCTTACATGCCCTCTCACTCTGGTAGATAAATGTACATACAACCACCTTCCAGCTTTGACCGGTGAGAGTCTCTCAGGCGCTGATCAAGGCAGCTTTCCCCTGATCTCTGAGCCCGTGCAGCCTGTGTCTCATCCACTAGGTTCTCCAGCAATTGCTTCAAGTCCTTGTAATTGGGTACGTGTAGCTGTTCAATCACATTGATAACACTTACTCATCCTCGCAAAGCACTTGAGTTCTAGAGATGAAAGAAGCTTAGCACTAATGGCAAGTATTGTTTTTAGCCTACAACAGCCTTGAATACACAGTGGGAGAAAAAAAAAACAGAAAAAAGTTTTAGCAATTTAACCGAATCGGTTTAGAAAGAGTTTACATAAAATCAGTGAACGTCTCTTACACCGGCTCTCAAGAAAATTTCCGTAAATCAGTTTCTGAAGCACTGGGAGCAGGAAGAGCTGCGTGCTGTGCTCACAGACTAAGGTGCGTAGCCCAGTGCTGGTGTGCTGCTTGCCCGGGAGACACCACTGATGTCCTAATAAAACAGTCCTCCTGCTTCTCTCCCTTCTTTTCTGAAACATAGTCCCTGACACGTACAGCTGGAAAATAGAGTCCCCTGCTTCATGAAGGGCCCAGGAATTTTATTGATTTTTGTTGTTGTTGTTTATTTCTTTCTCTTTCATCCAATCCAGTGAATGCCAGGCATTAACATCTCATTTCCACTCCTATTACCTTGCAAGCACCATTTCTTCCTGAAATTGCCCGGTGTAGATGGACAACAGCATCATTCATTAGTACATACTTTGAAAATCACACGTTCAGTCACCGTGGTCAACAGGTGACTATCACAGCTTGACACTGCTGTATAGACATGGGCTGCGTGTACATATTATGCTATTGAGGAATAATTAAGTAGTCTGTTAATAATCTTAAAAATGAACAGTGATTGAGATTAACATATTAGTCATCTTAAGAAAACTACCCACATATACATGATAGATGATTGTGCTGACAATAGGATTTAAAAATAAAAACTTGTGTGACGATAGAATGCCCTCAACAAAGGGAGGTGAGCTCTGTGGTTCAAATACATGAATTAAGAGAATTCCCTCTCAGGTCTGCCACTGACTTCCTGTGTGATAACTGGAAAGTATTACACTCTCACCTACAAAATGGGGACATCTGTATTAATTTGGCATATCTAATTTAATCAGGCAGTCCAGTATTGGAACATTTGCATGAAAAATTATGAGGAAATGCAAAATCCCACGTTTGCTCCCTCCAGAAGCAACTGACTGAACTCTAAAGGGCCCATAATGTTTTGGCAGAGAAACAAGCTTGTCTTTCTCAAGAACAGACCATTCTAACCATTTATCCTCCCTCCCAGCTGCCTGCTTAAGATCTGGCATTTCTCTGCTCAGGAAGTGATTCCATTCATTTCTGCAGTATCCCTCATGAGAGTCTCAACAGGACTGAGCACTGAAATGAAAGGTCAAAGGAAATCTAAGCAAGAGCGAGCTGTGATAGCACGACAGAAGGATGGCATTGTGGCTACAGGCACATGGGCTAATTGCAGTTTTCTTGACCTCAGAGGATTTGGCTAAGATGTCAGATCTGAATTTCTCTTATTGAATGTACAAGGTAAAGTCAGGCAAAAGCTAGAAGCTGGAACGCCTTCTGGAAAGAAGACATAATTATAACATCAAGGGAACTACTCACGCATATCTAAAGCAAATTGTATCTTAAAATCAGTATTTTCTGCAAGGTTAAATTGAAGCAGTGTTGGAAATTCTGAAGTATGTATCAGCTGTCTTTCTACCGACAGTCATTGGTAATTATTAATTACCTAATATTTCACACAAAAACAGGGTCTCCCTTTAGTCAAGCATTTGATGAGCTGCACTGGGAATATTTGGAATAAAGTGAACAATTCTGATCAGGCAGATTCAAGAAAGACTAAAACTGCTGCAGGTATCAAAAACAAAAACTCACCACCAACAATGATAGTCATGGGAACAGACTCAACCCAAAGGTTGCAAAGTCTGGCTGTTATTTTTCAACCAAAGAAAGCAACAGAAAAGAAGAGACAGGGCTGCTCTGAAAAATCACAGAAATCACAGAAAATACATCTCAGGGAAAACACTGAGAAGGAAAAGACACAAGACCTGGTGCAGTATTGTTATAAGAACAAATGGATATTAACCCATTGTGAGGAATGTTTAGACTGAAAATTAAAAGGATTAAGCATTAAATGAAAAGCATTACAGGAATGAGGTTTATAGTTGGAAAATAGGTTTTAAGATGTAACTTGCTAAGCTTATGAACAAGGCAGTGATGTGCTACATTCAGCAAGATGGGTTTGGTATTGCTAACCTGGTAGAGCACTCCCAGTTCTTTGTACCAATGTTTCCCTTAAAATAAAATAAAATAAAAAGGCAGGGTCATATAACACAATTTTTTCAGGAAACATACACATAAAGCAATCTACATAGAAGCTTTGTTCCCCTTGCAGATTTGCAGAAAGTTTGTTAAACTTTGTTTTTCCCCATTACAATTAAAACGACTGCTGTGACTACATGGCGAACAAAGGCAAAGAGCTAAGAGTAGGCATTTTATCAAAGGTTGACAGATTTCTGAAAAGTCTGTCAGCAGTGCTTGGAGGCTAATGGATAAATTACAAACCCATGATAGATCATAACTAAGTTCTGTGGGTTGAGCAGATGCCAAACATGGCAGCCAATTTTTTTAGAATACAGAAACTCTCCAAAGGCAGACAGCTCCCAGCACAATGTATTACCCCTTTGCTCCTAAAGCATGTTCTATAGCACATACCGGTACCATTTGTAATGAAGTTTACCAGTTTTGCCTACATTAGACTGAGGATTACTAGGGGCAAAAATCCCCAAATCCCTGGTATATCTTTACCTGCCCTGCTATACCAAACAGTACAGGAGACCTAAGTGCTCTTAAGTGAGGCCTTGATCTGAACACGACTGCTCAGGTCCTTACTGCACCTTGAGGGCCTCTTTGGGAAGGAACGGCAATCCCAGAGCCTCTCAGAAGAAGAAACTGAGCTGCAGCTCCCCTCTGAGCTGCCCTGTACGACACCATCACCTTGGATCCATTAGTGCAGGAGGAACGATGTGTTGGTCCTCTCATTCCTCAGAGCCAAAAGGAATGTGGAGGATGCAATGGTTTTAAGGTCTCAAGAGGCTTGCAGCCCTGTTCCCGTTTGGATACAGCCAGGGCGATTACACCCTACCAGCTGGCCCTTGCACATTGTCCAGGAAAATGTAGAGATGGGAGCAACAAAGGAAGAGGGGTGAGGTAAGGGGACTAAAGAGAAAGAGTGTTTGAAACAGAGAGGAAGGAAAAGCAAGGAGAGAAGGCACTCACTGGAAGTGCAGAGTGGGATGGGGAGGTCGGGGGAGAAGTGGAGGATGGATAAATCAAAAGCACTATGTGAAACAAAGATGGCATGAAAGAGTGGAGAGAGAGGAGAGACGGGGCCAAAACCCATGCAAGCTTAACAGAACAGTGCGAGAAAATGCTGTGAGAAAAAGGAAAGCTGGAAGGACATGTGAATGAGATGTACTTCTCTTTGTCATGGCAAAAGGAAACCCCCTGCTTCCTGCCTGCCTCCTTCAGGTCACTTCCCTGCAATAACTTGCTTTTCTGGTGCAGCTGAGCAGTAGCCTAAATATTCATCTCCACATCTACCGATTTTAATATTTGACGTAGTATCTCGCAAAGCACCTAAAGACAGCTCTAAATATAACAAACTGTACTGCAGCCATTAATCACCTAGTGCAGTCCCTGCACATCTGTAAGGGCTGCAATGCAGCACCAGTACAGTACACCTTTAAGCCTCTGCATACAAATCCAACTGGCAAACAGTTGTTGATTTATCACGCAGTTCCCTGGAGCCACAATAATGTTGAATCTGCCTACTAGATCCACCAGACAAATTCCCGAGAGGTGACTTGAATTACATCTAATCTTTGTAGCAATATGTAAATGTTGAGGTGTGAGATGCTTCCATTCATGAAAATGAACTAAATCGCCTCATTCCAGGAAGAGCGAAGATGCTGCATCAGCCTCACCACACAACACAACTCCTGCTGAGGTCAACAGAAATTTCACTGCTGCAGTAGAGGCAGAATGGATTGCAGTTCTGCTCTGTTTTCATTTGGTGGTAAACATCTATAAAACAGGCTGTGGCCCAAAGTATGCTTTCACACCAACCTGGTGTTCCCCAGCAGGGCTGTTTACGTGAATAGAATTTGGCACTCGCTGTCTCGGGCAAAAAGGTGCAAATTTACTACTCATAAGCCCACATTATTTCTCCAGCACTTATTTGCTCCTGGCTTCCAGAAGTTGCCATAAAACAGAAAAAAACTACAGCTTTTTTTTTTTTTGTGAAATGACAGAAAAGTGGCCATCCTCCCAGCTGCAGAGCTGTGAAAAAATGATGGTTGTTAGATATATTCTCTTTCTGACAGGACTTTTACAGTAGGAAATTAGTGTGAATATGCACAATCCAAGGGCACTTCCTCAAAGATGGCAGCTGAAAGCAGCTTTTGTTGGATAACAGAACAGAGTTTCTCCTCTAGCAGAAGCCCTCCCTGTCTCACAAAAAAAAAAAAAAAACAAAAAAAAACCCTAAGAGTCATTGCTACAGACCCTGTCCTTCCTGGGGTACCTGCAACCAACCATTTGGAAATACTATGCCTCTATTCTAGCAGACATCCCTCTCTCGTGCTGTTCCATGGCTAAGGGAACACAACCAAATCTCAGAAGTCTGTTCCTAGGAAGCCTTTCATCCAGCGCGGCTGTGGACTCTGATCTGCTAATACTCTGTTAATTTGTTTCTCAAGATTACAGGGATCCCCCAGCTCTAACTACTTCTACCTAACATGCTCTCTGCTGCTTGTATTTGAAGAGCTTCTGGAACATGTGCCAGAAGCAGCTGTCAGAACTTAAACAGAGCACTTCGGCATATCTGAAGACACTAGCGGCACAATATTCCTTGGCTCTCCCTTGGGCTGACACAGCATCAGTGTCATTGTTTACCTAGGGATGTAATGAGAGGAAACTAAAGATTTTTCTAATTTGCTTTGGTATTTTCGCAACAGAACTAAAGCAATGAAAAGTAAAATTCAGGCATACACATTATAAAAAAGTGAAAAATTGCTAAGGGCTGTAAAAATAGCTACACAGGGAGTTTCAGTCCTTACTGGCTTGTTAATCACACACACACACAAAAGCTACAATTTCAAATACTTCCTAGAATTGGGATCCCAAATGCACTAGGGTACATGAGCAGTTTGTCTTTCAGGGGGACAAAGGATGTCAGTGAAAGCAGAAATTTTCTATCTACTTTCTGAAATAATTTTATGAGCTAATGCTGTCTGACCAATCATCTTAATTTGCAAAACAGAGCACATACATCTGCAGAGATGGAACAGATGCAAAGTGGCTAGGTAAATCCTTTTTACCTTGAATCACACTGTGTTCTCATTGCTAAGTGATCTTTCAATCTTACGGTTTATTTATTTGCTTTTCCACTCTGACACTTCTGAGCAAAGAGCAGGCTTATAAAAACACCATGTGTCCTAATGTTAATCAGCAACAAAAGCTTCCATGGGCATAGGGTAGGATGCTGACCAGAAGTGTTCAAGCTTTAGGGTTCTGAAGCAGAGACTAAATTTACCAATGATTTTGGCTCCAAGATTCCTAGCACTGATCACCCCAACTGCTGTGTTACACTTAAACGTGCAACCAATGCTCAGAGCTTTCAGAAACATTTCTCAGAAGGGGTCCCATCAATAAATAAGAAGGCTGACCCCAGAGCTCAGGGCTCTGTCCAAGACATTATGTGGGCCACTGGAGGCTCCACATGCAGCGAGCAATGGCAGTGTTGCACCATAAGTCTCCTCATGACACTGCCCAGACCATTAACCCTACCATTAAGGCACTGTTTATGTGAGAATGGTCAATGACATAACACATGGCAGAAAAGAAAGTATAAAGCACTGGGTAAAGGGAAAAAGGCAAACAATTGAGGTAGCCTTTAATGTCTGATGCCATAAAATTTGAGTCCTTGCACACAGCAGGAGGTATTTGACATTTTCCTCTTCAGAGATTAGCACTTGCAGGTATTGGTTTAAACTGGGATTTATACCATGACTGTCATTTTTACGAAGGG
Organism: Anseranas semipalmata; assembly: GCA_013399115.1. Lineage (NCBI taxonomy): Eukaryota > Metazoa > Chordata > Aves > Anseriformes > Anseranatidae > Anseranas > Anseranas semipalmata. Next base: position 259,403 of record VXAA01002398.1, read on the forward strand.
CACAATAAGAGAGATTAGCAAGAAATTGCGAGGCACACCGTCCTTAATCAGCTGCAAACTGTTTTCACCCTAAATCTGCAGGTTTGTCAGGAAAAGCAAAATGCACACAACCAAGTGGGGTAGCACGAAATGAGCATTCAGCATGACAGAATAAAAATAGCTACCAGAAAAAGGTGCCATAATAGAGCTTTATATCTTTTATTTTTAATCTGGAACAGATTCACAATTCATGTCACCTCTTTTGAAATCTTATTATATGGTTTGGATTAGAATTCAAGTTCCTTCTCAAACACCAACTCCCCGTGCCCTTCACAGGGCACCTGAGCAAATCAGAAGGCTGACAGGCTAACTTTTCATTACCTAAGTTGCTTACTGGATGCAGTCTCAAGTAATATGCTTCCCCTCTTTCAACCCAGGACTCTTCCATTTGGGGAAGTAAGTTTAAAAACAGTATGCATAAAGAAAACAACCCACCCAGCTCTGTGTGAATGAGACTTGAAGACTGAATATATCATTAAGAATTTCTTTGGCACAAATAGAGGTAAATGCCTCACTCCCTTTGATTTTTCAGTAAGAGCTGAGCACCTACCTTGTTCTCAGTGCAATCTGCCCAAGTGACTTAAGAGGCCTTGTCCCTCTAAACCATTCTGAAAATCCCACTCTTGCCTATTTGTCAGTTATCAGTTATGGAAACAAATGCTAAAGCCGGGTGTATTTCAATTACAAAGGATAAAAATTGCAGGGAGAAAATATTACATTTTCTGCTTCTCTTACAGTGACCAAACCTCTAAATTAAAAGCAGTAAAATGGGTGCCTCTTTCACTGCTAAAGTCTGCTTGAAAATTGGTTTCCTGTTTAGCCTGCACCATGGAATTCAAATTATTTTATTCTAAAAGTTAGGAAGCACCAGAGGCTCCTGCCTCTGTGTGAAATGGATTTATATTTACAGGAATTATATCTTTCTTGAGAGGATTTAAGTCTGCATGGCCCTTTATCGGCTATGCTGCCCCGATTAGACAGAGCTGTTTCTGTTAGGGTTAGGTTCAGGTAACAAGCGCAGCACAGCTTTTCTTCACTCTCTGCTTGGATGAGCTTAAGTAAAGCACAGTGGTGGTCTCTATGACATTTAAGTATTTTCTTGAACGGTGAAGAAAAATTTGACATCTTCTCTATTGTGTCTACAACTTATCAAAATTTTACAACTGGTTTGTTAATGCATTGAAGCATCTCCCTATCATTCATACTGCCTTTTGAGTTTGTGTTATTGATTCAAAGATGACCAAAGTATATCTGCTATAAAAAGAAAGCCACCGACCTGAAAAAGTGAGAGAGCTGTCCATGCTGCTTGCTGATCGTCAGGGGTTTAGGGGTTTACAGACACTGTCTCAATTGATGCTGCATCTCTGCAGAACGTATTAACAGACCCCCAAAACTGTGCCTGTGTTTATGTCAGCAGCCAGCTCTGGATCAAGATTTCTTCTCATCACAAGCTAAAAATTTATGGAGGCCAGGCTGTGCTAGGCTTCTTCTGTCACAGGAACTGAAGAGCAAGAGAAAAGAAGGGCTGGGACAGAGACATAGAGCCTTAGTGGGATGCCTCACTGGTAATCGGAGAAGTGGGGTGCAGCCGCAGTTACCTGTCACCCCAAACAGCAGTGTCACACCTGCGAGCAGCAGCAGCAGCCAGCTTGACTTCGGAGACCTTTCTGCATTTTTTTCTCTGCAGCCTACCGTTTGAGAAAACTGCTTTCCTCACCTGTACCTGTCCGCAGGAAGCTCTCACAGGAATGCTGTCAAAATGCAGCACACCTCCATGGCCCAAGGGGACCATTTTATGATGGCTGAGGATCTGACCAGATCGCTTCTCTCATTTCTCTGCTACTCAATCTGTATTCAAAATGTTTTGCTGTCAGAGATTTATCTTATAAAATAATAATACCATTCTGGTTTAGTGCCAAGATCGGGCTAAGGGATGGCAATACATTAATGCTCCAGGTAATCAGCTCAGCAACTTTCAACTGTCAGTCACAGCTCTCTGAAATTATCCTGGCGATAGTAAATACTTTCAGATTCGCTCATTGCTGATGCATTAAAGCACTATGCAGCAAATGTGAGACTTACTTCTCTGTGTACACAAGGAGCCTAAAATAATTCCAATGATCCAACCAACCAGTCAGAAAATAATTTTAGTTTTTGTATAAACATCTATTGTTAAAGCAGGGATATACAACCAACATAGGGAGAAACCAATAAATGTTTTAACATTAAATAAAACATAACTCAACATAATCAAACTAGAAGATGAAAACTGCTGTTGTGTCCAAGGAAAATAAAAGCTTCTGGAAAGGGGGAAAAAAATACTATGTTTATTTTAGTAGGGCTGTACTTTTAGTCAGACCACAGTTAATTTACCAGAGTGGTCTTTGAGAATAGGATAATATAGCAAACCATCCAGACCATACAACGCTCTGTAGATTTAATCTACAGAGAGCTGAAGGTTTCATTCTCTATGTGAAGACATAGGTCAGCTCTAATTCTTACATTAAAGATGTTTCAATCCAGCTTTAGGAGAAGAAAATTCCTGCATTAACAAGCCTTTCCCTGCAGCATATTTAATATTTCCTTGATCTCTTCCTACTGCCAAAATAGTTTATGGGATTCACTGTGCCTCAGTCCAAGGAAATAACAGCTACAGAGAGTTTGCTTGTGGTAGAAACACACTAGGCATTGTGATGGAGGAGAGATCAATATAAACAAGAAAACAATTGTTCATGGATTTTTTTCTCATACGTGCTTATCCATTTACCAGTACTGGTATGTTTTTATATACTATGACGTAAATCTAAATCTTTCTATCACAGACATCTAACTCAAATAATATTTCACAAAGAATTAACTACAGCTTTGTGTTCCTTCAGCATCTGTCTTTCTCCTGAAGGACTGTCTCCTTTTATAGGGTTGCTTTCTTCCATTTTGCTTTCCAAGTAAACAACCTCACCTGACACCTTATTCATCAACCACTAATGGCAGAGAAAGTGAACGTGCTTGCACTCCTGATTTGCTACTCTTTTTGTCAGACAGTATAAAGAGATTGAAGGCAACAGTTTTTGAAGGGCCAAATGCTAGACAAATGGTTAACTCAGTGATTTGTAGTAAGTTAGAAATTGTCCTTGCTTTTGCAATATTCAACTGATGTAGCAGCTGCCTGACACCTGTAATCAGCTGCACTACATTTTTAGTCCCATGAGAGTAGCACTGACTTAGAGTTACAAAACAAAACCCCCAAACCATTAGAGTCTAGATTGGGGCGGGGTCGGGAGGGAGGGGACAGGACTGAACTCCAGTTTTAGTTACCGGTGGCCAGAAATACAAGAAAAGAAAAGATCCTCATAAAATTGGAAGAGCAAAGAATTTGTTCCTTTCCCCCCCCTCCACCTTTCCAAAAGGAAATAGTTCCCAAGGAGCCCATGAGGTAGAAGAGGAAACTAGACAGCATACTGAGCAACTACATGAAACACCCAGAAGGAAGGACCCCAGGAAGAGCTGCTCCCTAGGCAGTTCTTTCAGCACTTCTTCAGAATTGGCAGTTCTTTCCTGAAGTCAGGGAAGCTGAAAAAGCTACTCCGTCCTGCAGCTGAACATGCAGAAAGTGCCATCTTTTAACCCCGTAGTACCCCAGCTGCTGTACCATCCCTCCAGAGCCAGAATTCACAGAGGTCAGCACTGGCTTCAACCAAAACTTGCCAACCCCCAAATATCAGGGGCATATTCCCCTTTACTTGGGAAAGAAATATAATCAGCATTTTTCTTGGGCCCTGTTTCTGCCCTGGGGAAGGTGCTGACCAATACCATTTCTACATGCTTCCTGCTGCCTTCTGCTGTATTTTTCCAATCTAGTCTGAAATATTCTTAGTTTAGGTTAAGACTACTTGAGTTTCCCTACACATTCATCCCAGGAGTGGGATGACTGCTCTTCAGTGTTTATGTTTTGATTACCTGCCTCCAACATCAACTCTGCAAGCAACCTGCCATTCGATGAAAACACACTTGTTTTCCTGTTGACATGCACGACAGCTTTTAGTTAATATGTCCCCAGACAAGAGAAGTCATCAATGAAATATTAATTTGTTATGCTGCTTGAATTACAGTTCCAGCTGGGGAAACCAAAAGGCACTCTGACACACGAATGGGTTTGTTACACTTAATTTCAAGTTTTACTCTCTTTCCAAGTAATCAGAACATTCGAGGCCTCTGCATAACTTCAAAATATCTGAATCAGGCATCAAAGGCTAACAAAATTAAGAGAAAACAGAAAGCTGAATGCTGTCCCACATTGCTCCATATGATTAAAGAGAATTAAAGACAAGCCCCAGGGTCAGTGACATTGGTGTTGGGCAGGAACAAGCATCTAGGTAGCTGCAAAAACTGTTAGCACTTGGGAATCTTGTGCAGTTTCCCCCTGTGGAAGGTGAAGTAATTAATCTATACCCTGCATGCCTTGGCCAGCCCAAGAAAAGAGAGGGGAGATGGGAATAAAGATGATCAAGACCTGAAATTTATGACATCTGGGATATCTCGTGAAAGCTGGTTCCAGCAGAGCATGTCTCGAAGCAGAACATGGGGCTGGGATTCAGGACTATGGGATTTTACTCCTGTCTCTGTCTATGCAGAGAAAAAGGCATCCTACCTCTCTGTTTCCTTTCCTATCACTTTGTCTGCCCTACCAATTTAGGTCGAAAAGCTTTGCGTACTTACAAATTGGCATACTGATCCTCAGCAAGACCAAGAAGTGCAGCATGCTATAAATAAGCATTATGTTACGAAAATGACGTTTGTCTGGGAGGTCACTTCACATGTTGGGTCAGAGATGTCATTCCCACCATACTTCAGGATAATAGCCATTCCAGACATAGTCTCCCTTCATGCTCTGTTGGCCAAAGCAGACCTGACTGAGGGTGAAACAGGTGCAGTAGGGGGTCAACAATTTGGACCTTTCTTTTATTTAAAGCAGAAGACTCACTCACCTATAAAATAACCCATTAAAGCACATTCAATGTAGATGAAAGATTCTGTTCCTGTGCAGCCTATTCAATCCAAACAACAGATTTGGTCTATTCCATATAAAAGGGGCCTCTTCAAACAATACTATGAGAAATTTCTGTAGAAGTGCTGAATATATCTCTAAGCAGAAGTTCCTTCCCCAAAAAGGCAAGAACAACTTAGATTTCAACAACTGTAAACTAGGATTTTTCATTTCTTCTTCAATACAGGCAGAAATGACTCAACAAGGTGAAGGAACGAAGAGGAGCTGATGACTAGCTCCTCATGCTTTCTGTTGAGGCAAGCCCAGTGCAGCCAGGTAGCAATCTGCAGTCCCTCGGGTGAGCACAAAACAGATTTATAAACCTGTTTCTAAATCCTCTTTCCTAAAGTTCCCCAAGGAGAAACAGAGCTCAGCAAAGCCCTTTACTTAATAAAAACCTTTATCCAGGAAACAGTACACTGTGCAAGACCATACATCACATAACACTGATTCCTGGTACTGATAACCTAAGATGAACACTTTGCTCAGTTTGCCTTTAATATCCTTAGGAAACCGCTTGGAACAGGGTAAATCGTTAAGGAAAGGACCTCTAAAAATATACACCTATATACTCTATTATGCAGAGGCCAGGAAAGTTGCATCTATATAGATGTATCTATATATACTGTCTTTATATCTATCTAAAAATATACTCCACTAATACTTTTTATTAGTTTGTTGAGAATGCTAATGCAGGGAGAAAATGGCACATCTTTATTTAATATGTTATTCATGGAGCATATCTGTGTTACACTCACCATCAAAACAACTGCACTTTATAGGCAAAAAAAAACCATGGGACAAATTTTGGTGATGCACTGCAGAAAATGGTGGGAAGATTCATCTCTGCCCAGCTCCAGGTGATTTATAAATAGTTTTGGTGTTCAACAGAGTAAAGGGACTTAGATATTATGTTTTAATGAGAGAAGGAATTAATTTTCAATGGACTTAGGGACCTGTGTTTAGATTAACTAAGAAGGATAATTTAGAGGATTGATTTGATTTCCATCTCCTCCTTTGAACCCATGTCTTTATTCTCAGGCCCTTCCATGTCAAATCCTATCCCCATGTTTGGAATGCCATATCAGCTTTTTATCTCTCTCCTACACCTTTTCACAGAACTTAACTCCTCTTAAATCTGGCTCATTTCTTGACATGATACAGAAAGGTAAGCCAATACATTTTAGATTAAATTCAATGTCCACATTCAATGGTTCAGTAGCTATTCATTAATCTATTAAGAAAAATAGGACCTACTAAAAAATGCAGGCTGAAAATTTTGCAAGTGTATATTAAACAATTTACCCAGATCACTAACAATTTTGCAAGATCAATAGAAAACCGACTTACAGAATCAATATTCATTCCCTCTCTCTCATATCTAAGCCTGGAGAGCAAGCCATATTAAATTTAAAGCTAACCTGATCTAGGCATCGCTCTCCCGCTCGAAGGGCAAAGAATTCTATGACATTTGGAAATGGCAGCTACTTACACACCGTTCATTTTTCAGTAGCATCCATTTCAAAGTGATATCATTACACAAATGAGCTCTACCTACTGCTTGTGGAGAGCTTTGCCTGGGCTGTTTTTTTTTTTTTTTTTTGCTTTGCAAATGACTGTATAGTATAAAGCGGTGAATAGAATGCATGTATGAATCTGAGTATGTGTGCTGCTATTTGCACAGGAAAACTGTCATTATAAAAACAGCCAGCACAGGGCCTCATGGCACTTAACTTCATAAGACAATTGGTTTCATGGAGTGAATACCAGCAGCTGCATTATCAAATAACCTGAAGATTGAGCTGGAAAAGCAATAAAAAATGCATCTCAGTGAGCTGGAAAGAAATTAATCTTTGGAGCTCATCTTGAACATCAAATAATATAACTGACCAATGAAAATCCAAACTGAAGATCTTATTATAGCTGCACATACAGACAACACCTGAAATCAGCACCTATATTTATGAGATAATGTAAATACACCTATAAGCACTAGAAGACTGATCTTACCTCATAGTTTCCTGATCTGGTGTTTAGCCCAAAATCTTTTAAAAATCTGCCCAAACTTCATACATTACACGTAGACTACCTGCAGAGAAAAAACGAAAACAGACAACTGTAAATAAACTGAAACCCAATAAAAATGCAATGTTCCCAAGTGTATACATATTTCATAAGCAACACAAAAACACTCTTTTCAATGCATCCTGTAGAAAAAGAAAAGGTTTCAGTTCCTTGCCCTTACTACCATGAATATTCAGCCTAATTTTCTTCCCCCTCTAAAAATTTTAGGCTCTGAAAAGCAGAAGAATACCTCAGAAGATGAGTAACTGATTATCTCAAGATATCTTGAGATAATCAAGATACTTAACAGTGACCTTGGTTCTTTGTGAACTCATCTATTCTGCCGATGGTTCATTTTAGCTGGTTGGTAACTTGTTAGCCATCAATCCTGCTTAATTATTTCTAGCTAAAAACAAACAAAGTGTTGATTTGGCATTAAACAAAATTCATCTAACAAAGCTTCCATGAAATTAAACCTATTTATCCCTTTGTCTGCTAACTGAACCATCAGTGATGCTTTCTTCATATACTGCATAAGATTTTAGCTATTATTCTAAGCAAATGAATTCAGGACAAAAATAGAAACAGCCATTAAAAGATAATGCTACTGGATAATTCTTGCTTCCAGCTCTGTCTACATATATAAGCTTAAGATCTTCATGATACTCCAATCAAGCTGAATTAAATGCTTTCCAAGTATAATTTTGTGCTATATAAGCTTGTTTCATTAAAAATTGGGAGGGGAAGGGGGAACAACCTTGTGACTATGAATTAAAATAACGCTGATACTGCTTAGTGAGTACCAGGCAGGCTGTTTGTACTCTCACATGCCTTGTTTTTACAAATGAAAGAAAATGGTAATCAGGATTCAGTACATTTATCCGGAACTTCCAAAGCAGAACCTTCAAGAAATAATAAGGCATCAAGCTGGCCTTGCAGAAACCTCTCATGCCCCAAATGCAGCAGCACTGACTGTAGTTCAAGGTGTCAAAGTGGCAGAAAGTGACCCTTGATCTGTACAATAGCTGCCTAATAGCTGCTGTTGTCAAAACAGTCCTAAGGGATTATAAATAATTATCACCTCCAGGAAGATGTTTCTTATATGTCTCCTACTTAACCTTAACCTGATTATGAGGATGTGCAGTGGTTTTGCAAACCTTGGTGACCTGAAACACTGCTCTGCACAAACAGGTTTTCATTTCCCAGTTAAGTGAGCCTAGTAAACAGTTATTCTGAGATTCCTTTTTTGTTCCTCTGTTGGCAGGACAAGGTTACAAAGACTCTGGGATCTGGGATGCCAGTTTTCATACTGCTACTGAAAGTCCCATATCTGTTCAAATGGAGCAAGTTCATCAAAGCCACACGTAGTTCAAGCCAGAAAGGGGTTTGTGTGCAGGGCTCCTGTCGGTGATTACTCAATGGCTGTAGAACAAAATGCATACCCCACCCTGACAGATGGGATTGTCCTGAGCTGCAAAGACAGCCAAGAACTCCATGGATTTGCACAAAACAGCTTTAAGTCACAGTGTGAGAGAAGGAACCACACGGCTTACTGTTCCCATTGCAGAAGAACTGAGACCTAGCAGAGCTTCCCCTGATCCTCATGACCACAGCAGACCAGTAGCACACATTCCCCCCCATGGGAGGAAGTTGCTCCTTCCATCATGGTTATATCAGAAAGGTAGGGAGGCAGAGCAGCTGGTAGGGCATGGGCTAGAAAACAGGGCTTTGAGTGAGCAGCACACTTGATCCTCTCTTTTTTTTAGTTAGCTCTAAAATGAGAGTAAGACAGTAACATATTGACTTCTTTCAATCCCCTTTGTACTGTATCTAAAGTGGTTATGGCTGCCATTCTGTCTCAGGATTTTCTGGTTCTCTATTTTAAATGTCACAGCCAAGTCAAGAGCCACTGGCAGGAGAATTAATACGCAGTCACCTGTAGAAGAGTTAGCACTGACAGATATTCTCTGTCTGTTGGTTGTCTCATCTCACCATTTAGCCCTCAGGGATAACATGACCTTGACAAATGTCAGTTTCATAGCAAAACGTTTTTGAATAAAAAGGCTCAGCCCAGATACAACAAACTCCACCAACCCCAAGACGCAGTGGTGACAGAGTCGGTAGGCAGTGAACAACATGCTATTTGTTGAGGACTTTAAGCACAGACTCTTATCCACAACTTAACTTGCTGCTCTTAAGGTGGTTCCAGTTTGCTTGCCTCCTTCAAAACATTTTTATACTTGGCAATGCATACAGAGTTAGAAAATTATGGGGAAGGAAACGACACTGGGTCAGAAATGGTGTCAGATGAGCAGCAGCAGGTTAACTGGTAGCCACACTCACTTTCGTGTGTTAAGCAGAACAGTGAACCAGAGCCAAAGGGCTGAGAGCTATGTTGATATTAAGTTGGTGGCCATACAGAAGATGCACATGATGATGCACAGATGCTTCCAAGTCAGTCTGTCCTTTCTTTTCTTCCTATTTCTCCTGATTCCTCTGATCCAGGCCAGGAGGTACACATAAGCTACCTGGCTGTTGGAGAACAGTAACAGAAGTGTGATACCAATGCTGTAGTTCAACTAGTTCAGCTGGTCAGGTAGGTGCGGTCAGCAAATTGATAAGTGACATTCAGAGTACTCTCCTCCTTACAACCTTTCTCCTCTAACATTGCCAGTTTACCTGTTCATATACTACAGCTTAGTTATGGCCTCCCAATCACTTCTCACTAATTCCCCTCTGAAGAGCTGTACAGGCTAGAGCAGAACTTCAGAAAAACACCCGAAAAAGGATGGCAGAGAACATAGCTTTTCAGTGCTCTGCACACTGCTGCTGTGTGGCTGAGTGCTCTCAACCCCTATGGACCAACCTCACACAGTCACGGTGGCCACTTGTGCTTGCCACCTCCACGTTTGATCGCTGCTTCTCTATATACAGATGCAGTTACAAGCAGGAGCCCATTCTCCATGCTGCAACAAGGAGGAGATGCCCACTTGATCACACCATCAGCACAGAGCTAACCACCTGCGCCTCAGTCAGCCATCAGGGCTGTTCTCCTTGACATGGTCTCTGTATTGCTCTGTGCAGTAACAGTATGCTCAGCTTCCAAGCGGCTTTGTTTAATTGGAGAAGAATTTTAAAATCTCACTTGCTGTCAGATACACAAAATAAATCACTAGAAGGCAGGAAAACAGTTCATGGAAATAGGTTGTCATCTTTCAATGCTGAGCCATGGGGTAGATTTAGCCCATGTTTTGAAGCAGCAGTGTTTAGACCAGCCGAAGGTCCGGTCCAATTTTTGTGACTGATCCTTGGTCTCAATTTAATTCCCCAGAGCTACACTGGGCTGATGGTGTCTGAGGATGTCTCTCTTACATTTACTGTTGGGGACAAAAGGGCTTGGCCCTGTAGCCACACTCATAATAATGTCACCTGTGGTAACAGCATGATTAAGCAGGTGCAGTGTAGCTTCCTGGCAAGCTGACTTCTCTTTCCTCATGAAAGCACAGCACTTGCTTCAGCCATTATCTTAAATGCTGAAATTTATCATTTACTTCTCACCTGCTTTTCAAATTTCTTGACATTTAAAACCAACAGTACCTCTGGCCTTACTAGCTCCCCCCCCGTCAGCACCCCACACACAGCTCTGCTGACTGGGCATATGACCTTCTGCTCCCCTGAAGTGAAATGAAGGCTCGGCGGTTTCGTTTCCAAGGCAACCCCTTTTTGAAATCTGTACAAAGTTCCATGCTTTGGAGGGAACTTGCAAAGCTGCAGAATCCCCTGCAGGAAGGACACCCGCAGCTCGCTCTTTTGGGCTCCTGTACAAAGGACTGGATCCAGCATGGGTTTAAGCCCTACCAAAGTCCTGTAACAGCCTGACTAGATGAACGTGATGGTCTGAAACAAGAGGAGCTCCACTGTGTGAAAGTAGCAGCATCTTGCATATTGCTAGAGAGGATAACAAACCTCTGATAAACACTACGCCTTCAAAGATACTGAGCAAAACAGACAACACAAGCAACATTTCTGCAGCCCGGGTGAGAGCCCGACCTACAGAAGCACAGAGTGGGAGCAGAACAGCTTTGTGAGAGAACAGTAAAATGCAATAAGCAGCTACCTCTTGGCCGTGGCTGTATGGGAGGTCCCAGGGGGAGCAGAAGGTTACTGGACGCAATTCCCGAGGGTAATGGACACGTTAATGAGAGCATCTTTTCATTTTCTGTGGAGAAAAATCAAGGTAAACACGAATAAATTACACTGAAATGACTGAGTGCCAGAGTGCTCGGGATTTAACAAGGGAAAACTGACTGCCAAAAAAAGAAAGAAAAAAAGTCCTATCTAAATAAAGCTCAAGTTGAGCAATGCTGAAAACTCCAGGGCATGGCAAAGAGAAAGAGCTTCTCTGGTGAGGGTTGGAAAGCAGTTATATCAAACATTGCTGCAGGTAACAGAAGTCATGAAAATGAGAAACAGCTGAGAGCTCCATTCCTGGTATTTTAGCCCTTGCATGGACTCCGTGGGCCAAATATTCACGAAACCAGAAGGATTTCCTATTACTGTAAAAAGAGACTACTGTAAATTAGTTGTTTAATCTCGTTATTGTTATTCTTACAAGGGACCATATGCAATTCCAGTTGGTAATTACTGCAACTAGAATTCACCAGTGTTTCCCGTTGTAAGATGTTGTTTTCAGTTGCTTACAACTTTGTCAAACTGCCAAAATTGCAAAAGCAGCCTTATTTTGGCATTTTAATATTTACATTTTGAACTTAGAACCTTAATACCTTCATTTTCTAAGAAAAGGCTGGGCTTGGCTTTGTCAAAGGCGGCTCTGGCTTTGTCTGAGAACACAATGGCACATCCACTGCAAAATCAGCAAGCCTGATGATGCAGGGGAAGGATGAATTTCTGATTTATTCAAGGTTTCATTCCCGATTCTACAGCAGGGCTTCTGTGCAGTTCTGCGTGGGTGAAAGGATCAGACTTGCCTGCATTCCCAAGGTGAAATGAGGCAATAATTCTTCTTCTTTACCATCCATTGTCCGTGTACATCTAAATAAAACATTTTTGGCTTCTCTCTTCATGAAGGTGTGAATCCCTACAGCCAACAAAAGGTGAAACGGGAGGTGGTTTGGGAAATGCCACCTCAACCATAGATGTGCCTTCATGATGAACACTGAGGTCCTGCTCAAGACAATGAAATTGTCAGTTTTGTGTCCAAGCTAATTGGAAGGAGCACATCTCAGCAGTGCTAGCAGGAGATAGAGAGCACCCAGTGGTGGCCGTGAGTGGCACCGAGACCTGAGGGGCAGTAAGACCTGCAGGATGGGAGTCAGCAAATCCAGGCAAAACAGTACGTACACTTGGAAAGGTGCAGCAGACCTGGGAGTCTCAGGATTCTGAGCCAGAAAAAGGAAGAGGGATGCTACCAAAGCCAGTTTGAGTCCTTGGACTGCTTGTGGTTACACCCCCCAGTTATGGGGGGCATAAAGCAGCTCATCTCTACCACATAACAGCAGAGACAGCTCCAAACTTGCACACTTGGCTGCTGATTTTTTTTTTTTTCCAGGAACAAAACTCCATCCTACTTCTTAAAACAGAGAGTTGTAGGGCTTTCCAAAATAATCACCAACATGATTGCTCCCAAACACATTGTTCCACTCCGTGCTGAAAAGTACTTCAGTCATACGGAGACCTGACCATCTCACTTGAAATAAAATAAGGCATTTTAGGAAGATGACGCTCTGCATCAATTCTTGTTTAGAAAATACAGTCTTGATTATCTACATTCTTCTTGATATTTTTCAAACATTGGAAATATCTGCATCTCTGCAAACTAACTGTATCAAGACTTCCATTCAGATAAGTATGAAAATACATCTTTACAGAAAAGAACACATTGTTCCTTGCTAGAGGTTTCTGACTTTAAGGGCATCTAGAAACAACAGAAGCGAGTCATTCCAAGTTACTGTGATTTTTTTTTATTATTATTTTTTAGTTAGTAGCATATTTGATCTATTCCTATAATCATCTTTAAGAGTCATTTGGGGTTTAGGTAAAAAAGATCTGTAGTTATAAAGTAAATTGTCATGCAAAATTAAATTGAATAGAGCCTATCCATCCTCCGCTGCTGTTAGCAACCTTCAGTCATGCTTTCTTTCGGTTTTCATGTTGCTTTCTCCCCTTAAAAGAATAAAGGCAGCATCTCTCACCACCAAGGGAAAATATTCAGTAAATGCAGCAGCCTCCAGCCTAACTAAATCCTGATGTTAGTTCACCCCAGCAGTGCACAAAGACCATCATCACCGCTCCTGGTGGACTGTTAATTGGGTTCTCTGTCTTATTATACCCTATTACAGAAGCGACTGTAATCAAATGGCTGTGTACAAAGAATACATCATTGACCCACCGCATGCAATTTTTCCTGAGATGCGCTCTTGTTTTTGCACCATCAGCCACCATTCCCTAGAGGTAAAGACACAGAATCTGTACCATCTATCAGACAGCACCTGAAGGAGAGGCATGTTTTTTTTGTTTTTGTTTTGTTAAAACAAACAAACAAAAACCAAAGCAGGTATTTCTGAGGGAGGAAAGCAAAACTGGCAGAGGAAGTGATAATGTTAAATTAAACAGTGCTGCTTGCATAATGGATGGCATGGCTTGTTAGAAAGCTTTGTTTTCAGATACACAACCAACCTTCTAGAGATTTCCCTCGAGAACTCCAAGACAGAGCTGAGGTTCCCTCTGCCACCATAACAGACTACTGTCCTTTTCAATATCAGGCATATTTGCAACGTCAAAGCTAAGATGCACCAAAGAAATGCAATCCTTAAAGCATGGATGCAGGCCCCAGGTTTAGATTTCACCAGTTTCTGGTACTACTGAAAGACAACCAGAGCCTTTTGTAATCATAAGTGAAACCCTAGCATTAGGAAAGTGGCAAATTCAGTCTAAGAGTGAAATAGATCTTGAAAGGCTCGCATTTCTGGTGCTTGGACTCAAAAATTACTTGTAGGCTGATGAATGAACAAGATCTTTTTCTCCCCTGCTCAATACATAGTTTAATACTGAGCTCTCCACAACAGAATGTTGCAGAAGCCAAATTATAAATAGGTTGAAGAAATTAAACTCATTCATCATTGGTGGGTATTAAACAGGATGGTCCAGCCACAGTTTCCCAGTCTGGAAAACAGTACCCAGTGCATTGCCAAAGGATCGAAAAAAATATGTATAGAAAGATATTTTAGGCACATTGTGTTTTATATAGTCCTTTCCCGAGTATTTCCCAATGTAGCTACTTGTTGAGACTATTTACTAGGCTGGATGAACTTTTGGGCTGATCCAGAAAAGCAAACATAATGCCTCTAACACAGAAGAACTAAAAGCTCTAAATTAATTTGCTTTGTCTGCTTTCCAAAGAGCAGAGAACACGATCTGGAATTCAATAAAATTGTACCAACTTTTTTTGACATCTGCACTGAAAATATCTAGATATTTTACAGTGGAATCACAACAAACAGAAGATCAGTCATTTAAGTTATCCCATCCTTTATAACAGCCTTTCCTGATCTAATGAAAAGCAAAATTAAACATGAAGACAGGTGAGGCAGCTAAAGAAAAATATCTGTATCAAATTCATATGCAGTGCAGACCTGCTGAAAGGTTTGCACTAAAGAAGCAAACTCAAAACTTTCACCAGGAAACGAGTGAGCTTCTTTCCATTTACCTCCCATTTCAGCTACAAACATGTTTCAGCAGTCGTTTGAGATTTGCCTTTTGCCAGCTATCCTAATGGCAGTTAAGGAACTACAGTTATAGGAACAGTCTTTCATTGTGTTGCATTTCTGAAAACATTATCAAGTCACAAAGAGGGAAAAACTCATTCAGAGTGCCTTTGAGTTAGGCTGTGTACATCTCCAGTGTCCCACACGAGAGACGGTAAGTTTAATGTATTTTGTAACACCGCCTCAATGCAAAACATTGACAAAAAGACCTGAATCCAGCTCCTTAGGTCAGGTAGAGATAGAGATGTTGTCCCCGTTGACATACATCATTTCGTCAGCTCGGGATCTGATTCATGGACTTGACTGGGAGCTTGATTTGGATCATTGCTCTTGGAAACTGCAGAAACAGGTACGCCCAGAAGCACATGTCAGCAAACATGTAGCTGTTAAGAGTCCATCCCACATTATGAAATGCAGTCCCATGCCCTTGCTTATCACCTAGGTGAACAGACTATCCCAAATTTCCTATCTTTCTTGAAGGTAGGAAATGTACTGTCCATTCACCTCAAGGCAGTGCCCCACAGGGTGAGGAACCCCCCCCCACAGCAATCCTACATGGAAAATACTTTCTTTATCCCCCAGGAAAAAAAAAAAAAATCTCTCACCATAAAGAGTGCCCAACTCTGTTTTTAAACAACTAAGTTTGACTTCTCTTTTTGGCAATTGATTTGACTTTTCAAACAAAACTCAGACCCCAAGTATTTTTCTTTCTTCCCCCCCCCCCCGCAAAGCTTACTTTTTGCTAGGAAAAGTACAGTAACAGAAGAATGGCCTGTTTCTTCTGCAGCTGTGCATATAGCACAGACTTCCTTCTCTTGTACAGTCAGGCAGGCTTGTTCTGATTCAGCAAACAAATAAGAAACAGCCATAGGGGAACAGGAGAAAAAGCACAGACTGTGAAAAACTTTACCAGAAAAGCTGCGTGGGCAAATACCAAGAGCAGAGAAAGCAAATAATATAAAAAGCAGTAACACAACTATGAACATTCAAGACAAATATTAGCTGGAATTATTGCAAACTGAATGAATAAGGTAGATATTCTGAAGAGTGCATGGAGAGCATCCCATGCCTGTGCTACAGGGAGGAGGAGGAGAACGACCCCCCAGAGCTCAAGCTCTTGGTGACAGTAAGTCTGCCAAACAGAACCCAATAAACAAGAGTAAAATCACCAGATAACGACGCAAGGCCTTGCTAAAAAGCCAAATGGCTTTTTTCATGAAGACACTGGAGAACTATAAAATTTATGAAGCGAAATCACAGTGGTATGAAAAAAAAAAATCAGTGTTGTTAAGCAAATTGTACGCCAGTAGGGAGGGAAAAAAACTTGCAGGGAAAAGAGCTGAATGGAAGTCACAATACACAAGGTTTAGAAGAAATATCCCTTACTCCCACAGCGAGTATTGCCATATTCCTGAGCAGATGAAGCAGGCAGTGGTGAATTAAGCTAACCCATATTGACAGAGATGGTGTAGGGCCACTGTTTTATTTACAACCTTTTCACCAAATGGATGACACATGGAAGTGCATTAAGGCATGCATATTGTGGATATGACCCTTTAGTATCATCACTGTATAGATTTCTCTAGATTGATGACTTAGATTCATGGATTGTTTTTATAAGAAAGGAACTGATCACCCATGCAGCCTCCTGAAAAGCACTCTCTACATGTTTTACATGGAATATTTAGAGTACTAATGCTTAAGCTCCATACATTTTGTCAGTTCTGCTCAGCAAACTCTTGCGTAAAACAAATACAAAACCCAAACCTTTCTTTATATTGCATTACATTGCATTAAGCAGCCCAAAGCAAGAGAGCACAAATCTTATCCCTGCATAAAGCTTGTGTATAATAGAGCATATAGCCTGTGTACAATAAAGTGATGGGCACCATTAGAATACACTTTAAACATTTATATGCCTCAATTTGTGATTATATGGAAAGAAATTCCTCGTTGTTTAGCTTAAAACAATTGCACATACCAAGCCACTCCAACACTTTATGAGAGATGCTGCTATTTGCAAATCATCGCTTCTCCTCCATCCTCTCTATCCATTTTTCACTGGCTCAGACCGAAGTTGTTCATGCTGTGAGGGAACACCTCCATTGTCACGCTTGCTGTGACAGGCTCAGCTTCTGCCCAGTTTCCAGGCTAACTTGACTGGGAAGGTGAACACAGGACTGCAAGCTCCAGAAGGACCATACTACACCACACAACAAATTAGAGAGAACAGTTAAGTCTGGGTTTCTTTGAAATGAAGAGATGACTGCTTGCTCTGCTGGGGCTCCCTTAGTGTCAATACTGCTATTGTATTCAGGGAGTCTGAGACTGCAAGACCTCCCTTCCACTTTTATTTTTCTTCTAGTTCCTCTCAGTTGGTGGGTAGTGATATGCATATTTCTGAAGCAGAGAAAGCAGATGTCTCTTCTTTCCTTGCTGTGACAGTAATCATCTAAGAGGTTAAAGGCACAAACACCATTGCTGATGTTCATTTTTTTCAGAATATACAGGATCCACCTGTTCTTCCCACCTTCCCATGGTACCTCCTCTACCTTCTTTCCATTCACCCCACCCCACTTACTCCTCTGCCAGACTTTCCTGCAGGGCTGATATTCTGGCTCTCCAGGTCCCTTTACCTGGTTCATTGCTGATGTTAGATGCTCACAAAGCCTTTTTTTTTTTTTTTTTTTTTTGCCACTGTTTTCCTGGCTGCAGTTGGATAGGACTGGATGCCTTTTCAATTTCTTTTGTCTGCAAAGCAGGTTTAATAAAACTTGCACTCCTTTGTAAATTGCTTTATAACTTAGGGATAAGAAGTACTACATGACAACTATGAATTATAATTACCTTATCACTCCACCTTTTGGTACATACACCCACTTGCTCTGGGATGCTGTAGTCACGCATAGACACCAAGAGGTAGAGTCACGAGCTTGGGCCAGAAAGTAAAAGCATGGCAATCTCAGACAGCTGGTGACAGAGATACTGTCACCTATGCCATTCTTGCAACGACCACTGCACTGGGCAGAGTCGTGTCCTCAGTGAAATCCCTGTACTATACAAAAGGCTGCTAGAGAAATTGAAAGCCTACATGTCATTTCCCTGGAGCTCAGCAAAACAATGAAGGAGGAGAAGTTTCAGTCGAAAACTGTGGAGTTAGAGAGATTTGCCTAAATATTACTGTACTGGAGATTTTAAAAATCAAACTTTTTTTCTTCTCATTTTAAGAGCTCAGCTGAAGCTTATTTTCCATCTCCTTTTCCCTCTCCATGCAAAGCAGCATTCTTCGGGGACACTGCAAGCCTTAAGCAGGGATAATTCAGGGGCATTTCCATTTATTTTGTCACTAGTATCTTAGGGTGAAAGGACAGGTCTTGGGACATTCAACGGGCTCCCTTAGATATGCCTATTTTAAGACATATATTCTGCTTGCAAGATTAGCACCGAACAATGGCTTAGTAGCAGAGATTAAGATACAGATAGATGCAAAGATGTAACATTCTGTGAGGTCTAGTTTATATTTGGTTTCTGTACAGAGAGAAGATGGGTAGCTAAGGCCTTGACAAACATACACGTTTGTCCTTTACAATAATAATAATTTTTTTCTTGTGCACTCTACTGAACAAACAGATCTACCATGTCTCAGCTGTGAAATGTTAACTATATATCAGCCATTTATGATCTCCAAAAGCGGAGAGAAAGAAAAAAAGCAGGACAGAAGATGTACTAGTTTTGATCAAATTCTGATGCATCATGTGTTCTTAAGCTATTAGTCTTAAATAACGGTTTGAAGATCTACAGATCAAGTGTCAACTATTTGAGGCCCACTTACTTCTGTGGACTTTGGATACAATTCTTTTTAAAAAAGCAGTTCTCGAGAAAGGAATTAGAACTAACATTAGGCATATTGTCAACCATTACAGTGGAAGACATACCAGTTAAAAATGGAAGGAGTTGAGGAGTGAGAAAATGAAGCAGCAAAAACTAAAAGATAAAGTAACAGCTTATTTTTCCCTGTGGAAAGTGTATAAAGAATAAATACTTACACAAATGGAGTTCTGCCTATTAAATTCAGCAAAGGTCTGGCCTCAGAATGAATAAACATACACATAGTAAAAATGGTTGAGATCCAGATTATTACTTCTTTACTCCATTGATTGCTAACTGCATAACAACATTTTCTTCTTCTGGTCAACAAAAGCAGCAGCATTTTGGCTGCTGAAGACCAGACAAGATATTGTTAGTTTGTCCAAAAGATGCAGCACACCTCCAAGTCTCACACAGCTCTGACACCTGGAACTCACATTTTGGTTTGATAGGAAGAAATTTTAATTAGTTTTACCTTCCCCAAACACACCTTATTCCCTGTCCCAGTGCTTTTCCTCTCTCACGGTAACCAAGCTGAAGCTTCATAAAGGATGGGTCCTCCACATCTATATTTATGGTATTTCCTTTCTCTCTTCTCTTTCAGAAGATTGATTCCAAAGGGCAGGCCTTTTTTCTCTTGTACCTGCTGGAAAATCATTTGGGTATATGTATTGCTTATGATTTTCAGTGTCCCAGCAACACCACAGTGTTGTGCAGCAACACTACAAACACTGTAAGCTGTCAGTTAACATTTCTGTCAAGGGTTTTTCTTCAGTGGAACACCCTGATTTTCCCAACAGCAGTGGAGGATTTACTACTGCATTTGTTTTCATCATCATCTATTCTTCTTCTTCCCACTTGCCTCTATTTATTTTATGGTGCCTTTAATTGCATCTAAGGTCTAAATTCATCCCTCTGCTATGCCCATCTCTCAAGAAAACTTTGCTCAGCTAAGAAGTGGGCAGGTAAGCACTGCACAGCGTCTTATCAGTACTTAGCAAGCACTGACCCAGAGACCTTGTCTACTGGGATGTTCAGTTAGCGCCCGAAATGACCTTTGCTCCGAACAAGCTTTATTCTAGTTCAGCAAGATGGTTCTGCTGCACGACTCAGTATCACTAAGACTTTTCACTTCTTTGTCCCTATACAAACTTACAATGGGTTATACTGCCCAGTTGCTCTCCCTGGTCTCACAGCCACCCTCCTCTTTACAAATGAGAAAGCTGTTCTGCTTAACACAGCATTTCCAGCCTTCTGCTTCTTGTCTGACACATTAACACTTCAAATAAATCAGTTACACCTTCTTTCAAATTAGCAGGACTTTTCAAATATGCAAGCATTTTTAAGACTGAGACAATACAGTGGGTGGTGTTTTTTTTTTTTTTTTTCTTAAGTGCCTGCAGCTTAGATGCAGCAGCAAATGGATACAAATTATTCCAAGCACTACAAATAATTGCTTTGCATACATTTGCTTAAGTGAAGAGCACCAAACCTCAGCTAGAGTAGGCTCAGCAATGTGCTGAAAGAGGCAGCAGTTTCCAGCATTTCTCCTAATCTCGCTCAACATTTTCACCAAAAACTTGGGTTATTAAGAGCTCTGATGATACAAACAAAATGCTGACCCTGTCCCACAGGTATATATACCAGGGTGATAAGTTTCCTGCAGCTAGTTCATGTTAGGTGGCTTTGATCTTGAATCAACACTACACTACACTCCAGCACTGAGGGCTATGAATTTAAAGTTCGGGACCATATTCAAAACAATGAGTAATTACTGTCCGGAGCTTAGAGTTTGTTTTGTAACAAATTTTAAACATTAGTCATTGCTTTAATTCTGATCATGGACTGAAATGGAATCCTATCATTTTCCAGTGCCATTGTACAAAATGTTCTTTAAACAACACCTTTGTAACACAGTACGATGTGAAAGCATTCAAAAATAACTGGTAAGCTCAAGCAAATGTGCAAACAAGTGTTGAAAGAATGAACTAAACGTCCAAAATTTGGACTATTGGAAAAAGAATTGAACGCTTCCCATGATTCGTTTTCTCTACTTCCTACTTCCAAGTGAGTGATTTTGTGCCACTTACATCTTCAGGTACTTTTAGTTCTGGTCCAAGTCAAACTCCAGAAATTCTGAGAACAAGAGACAAAGCACACATTCTATCTAGCATGGTATTAGCAAAAAACATGGAAGAACTCTCTGCTGTCATTGACAAGAAAGTTCTGTAGAACAGAAGTAGTTGTGTTAAAAATAATAATAGAAAGTGTACTTGCAATGTGATAGTCCTTCTTGGTTATCAAGTGAACTTCAATGTTTGCTCATAACTGACTGTTGCAAGAGCAAAACCAAATGCAATCACTCAACTTCTTAGAGAATTTGTACCATGGGAGCATGGAGTGCTTCAAATACTCTGTATCTGTATTTGAAATAGCCACTAAAATTAAAGGAAACAGTGTCAGTAGCAAAAAACCTCCCTGTTGCTCCCTGTTCCCTCATGGCTTGTGATTAGGGTCCTGCTGGGAGGTAGGTCTTCCTCATCCTGAAGAGGAGCCCCAGCCACTGAAATAGCTCTAATCCAAAGAGAGGGGTAGGATTTTTTGTGTTTATTTTCACCCTGCCTGCCATTTATCATCAGTAGCCACCATATCCTAGTTGAAGAGAGAAGCCCTGTCTGCTTGCTCACTGAGTTCATGCCCTCTTTCGAAGAAATAAAACCATTAACAACTTCTAAAATAGCTGGAGCCATTTTCAAAATCAGAAGTACAAAAGAAGGAAAGGGCAGCTGACCTACTCAGATAAAATTGGCCTGATGGTAGGTAAAGAAGAAAACAGTAAAGCAAAAAATCAAAACCTTAGGCTCTATTATGATGGGAGAAAGAGAACGAACATAAGTTAGTTATCTGCTCCACTTGAATTCTGGGTCAATAGAAATGCATCATTGAAAAATTAAGACAACACATTTACAGTTGCTAAAAGTACATGTTTATACACTGCTTGATGATGCTTCATTTTACAAGTCCCCATAAAACTACTCAAGGAAAACTCAAATTTCATTCAGTGGAGGACTAAGACTGATGTATTGAGCACCTGTTTGTCATTAAAACAGAAGTAGATGAAACCAGCAAAGTGATTTTTTTTTTTTTCCATACAATCTGTGTTCCTGTCCCTCACGCATATGGTTTGAGGATTTACCTGGGCAGCAACTCTCAGCCCCAAAGATCCAACCTGAAGGGAAAGAAATGGATGAAGGAGGTAAGAACAGCTAAGCTGTGGTAGCAGTTACTGCAAACTCCTTACAGTAGAGTAAGCCCTGCATTTGAATTCAGAGTGTGGCAGTACAGTAGTGAGAAGTACTGGCCAAAAAATGCTGTGGGAACCATGAAACACAACAACACAGCTGCAATGGGAAGTTGTACACAAATTTTAACTTGAGAAATCTTAAAAACCTATCCAAAGCATCACAATTAACGTGTATGCAGCTTTCCATCACTTGAAAAAAGAACAGTGGGAAGAATCAAGGGTGAGGGATGGTTTTGAAACACCAGGTCTAGGAACGATCCAGGAAGTGGGAAGACAGAGATAAAGGTAAGAAGAGTCAGATAAAAAAAAAAAAAGTGACAAAGTAAATGTTGAGAAAAAAATAGGTGTGACTTTATAAAGATCAAGATTAGAAACTAAGGAGGTCAATTAATAATGGAGGAGTGACTCTAAAGACCCCCAAATATCATACCATCCACCCTAGTTTTGCTTGGTTGTCTAAACTCGTTGTCCTTAACATGAAATAAAATATTTGCACAATTTTGGTAGACCATATAGTACTTCATAAACAACCTACTGATAGCTACATTATAAGGAAATTCTAAGAAAGTGTCAGGATAAGGAATCAGTTGTATCACTTGAAAAGCCCCCTGGGGAAGTACAGCCATCCAAGTACTGAGGCTGATTTTTAAATTCCAGTTTCAGAGTATCAAAGCTGAGAATCATACTGTCCTCTGTTTAGATCACGTAGCAGGCTCAGGACAAGATGAATTTCCTACTGATACTATGTTTGAGGAAATTGCTCATTGCATGTTCCCTCAGGCTGGATGCCAAAAGGAAATTAAAGATACATTGGCCAACTCAGCTGCTATGCAGTAACAGCATCTGAAAAATACAGCTCATGATCTTTGCCATGTCAGGGCAACCTCTCTGCAAATGAAAGCTAATAAGATTTGGATTGAAAGGAGCAGTGATATAGAGTTTTTAATGTCTGGGACAAACTCTCAGCTGCTGGTATGGCTGTAAGAGCCAGGACAGAATACTTGCTGAGGAGCAGGACCCACAAAATTGTCAAATTTATCACCCTCCTTTCTACCAATTGATCTGTAGCAGGAAAGGAAAATGCTGCAGCTTGCTGAGAAGCAAGATTTTGTCAGCATTCAGAACAATGCCAATGGTTTTGAACTGGTACCAAGTCAGAGCTTTGACTGCTGATTTCAGTTGGGCAGGGGTATGAAGGGGGTTGAAAAGGAAGCAGCATGTTTTTTTCTTCCACGGATGCAATCTTTCTTTAAAAAAAAAAAAAATCCCTCTCAGATACATGTGACTGGACAATCTGTACACAGCTCTAAACAAAAATATCACGTTAAACCAGCCAGCTGTTGAAAAAGCAGCAGACAACAAATGACTAAATTATGCATCCACTTGGAACAAGGACACCTGGATCCTCCTGCTTTCACATCATTGCATTCCTCTCGGAGGCAAAGCTTTCTGTCACACAGACATTCAGTGAGGTCCCCGCCCTTTGAGATACTGAACACTCTGTCCCAATCCTGAAAAACACTCAAAGATCAGAGTAACCCTACTGACTCATTCACATCTCATATACTCTCAAGGACAAAGAGCACTCCACGACATCCAGGACTGAGCCCATTTTCTGTTGTGTACGGTCTGTGTCACTCCATCCTTCCCATCATCGCACCACTGAGAGCCACGGACTTCAGTGCTGCTACTCCTGCAAAGAACAGCAGACTTCCCTTGGTGAAAGGGGAAGAAGTCCAAAGCGTACCTGTGCTCCCTTGGAATCAGCTAGACTTACCTTTCTTCAAATGATGCTTCAGTCATTTCAATTTCCCCTTTAAATCTGTATTTGGCCACTATCCATGAACAAGTATGATTTGCAACTTTAGCCCTCGTATGATTCAAGTATGTCTAGAATCATAGAAAACCCTGAGTTGGAAGGGACCCACAAGGATCATCGAGTCCAACTCCTGGCTCCACACAGGACCACCCAAAAAATCAGACTGTATATCTGAGAGCGTTATCCAAACACTTCTTGAACTCTGTCAGGCTTGGTGCTGTGACCACTTCCTCGTGACCACTGTTCCAGTCCCTGACACTTCCCTCTGGGTGAAGAACCTTTTCCTAACACCCAGCCTGAACCTGCCTTGTCTCAGCTCCATGCCGTTCCCTCAGGTCCTGTCGCTGTCACCAGAGAGCAGAGATCAGCGCCTGCCCCTCCGCTCCCCTTGTGAGGAAGCTGTCGGCTGCCATGAGGTCCTCCACAAAGAAATACATAAAAAAAAAGTGAAGGTGAGATGGGTTATNCCTAACACCCAGCCTGAACCTGCCTTGTCTCAGCTCCATGCCGTTCCCTCAGGTCCTGTCGCTGTCACCAGAGAGCAGAGATCAGCGCCTGCCCCTCCGCTCCCCTTGTGAGGAAGCTGTCGGCTGCCATGAGGTCCTCCACAAAGAAATACATAAAAAAAAAGTGAAGGTGAGATGGGTTATCATAGATTGCCTCCTCCTTACTATTTCAGCCACAATACTAAGTGCATTGCTATGCACTCATATAGCGATACTTCTCTGTGTTGGACACGCCACTTGTGGAGAACACCCCACTTACTTGACAGCGGGGCTGGAAAGCACAAACTTTTTTTTTTTTTTTTTTGAAACATAGGAAGGAACAGTACCGATTCCAAGGAAAACCTTCTGCCTAGTCCAAAAGAAAAGGTCATTTAAAGCATAAGTTAAGGCTACTGCCAGCTTTGTCAGGGCTCGCTAACAATAACCTCTTTGAGAATGGGTCTCAGATGCAGAGGGAGATGTATAAATATTCTCCATGGTTACAGATTTCAAACATAGTCATCTGAGGAGTGACTGCCTTTGTGTCCCATTTAGTTTAATTAGAACGGAAGCATCTTCAAAAGCAAATCACAGATCCTGTTTAGATCACAGCCAAAAATTCCAATTAGGCTATCTGTAACAGACCACACTTCCCAGAAAACACAGCATGTTAATAATGAGATCAGTAAGGTGCAAGTGGGACATAAAGAAGGTATATATTCAGCATGGATGAAGGCTTGGCTGATGTAATACGGCTGGTGTGATAAAAAAGACATGGATCAATTAGAAAATGATCAGAAGTCTAGAAGACATGCCCTGTGACAGAAGATGAAAATAATGTTCAGCCTACAGAGGAGTCATATGAAAAAGGACATGAGATGTAAAAGCATTCAAATGTATAAAAACAGTTGCAATGAGAGAAAGAACCAACTGAGACCTTGGAAGAACAATCCATTGCAATTTACTAAATAGAGAAACCACAACTGTCTGAGAAAATCCTGAGCCAAAGTAGAGCTGGCCATTTGTATGATGACAGTATCATGCGCGTTTGTCCTGTTCTTACTCCTTCTCGGGCACCTTGCTGTGACTGCTGTTGGAGGCAGATTGCCGTGTCAAACAGACCTTTGCTTTGGGCCACAACAGCAATTCTTGCAGTCCTCTGTGCTCTCCAGGCCCATGGTGAATGTAGGACAAAATCGTCAGGCTTAAATCTACACAAAGGAAAATTCAGGCTACTTAAGAAAAGAAGCACAAGTCTCCCTGCTAAAAAGGACAGTGATTCTTCTGACTGCTCAGAGAAAATGCAGGATCTCTATCGCAGGAAGTTCTTTTATTTTTAAAAAGAAGAGGGGTTTCAGAGAGCTGGGCTAGATAGAAAACATTTGGTAGGAGCACACCTCTTCTATCACGCTGCAGGAGTATTTCCTAGGTGGATCGCTAATTAAACAAAAGGTGGGGAAGACAGCTTAGCTACCTGAGGCTAGAGCTGGGACAGTTATTGAACACTAAGGAATGTACGTCTGTCATCTGGCTCCATGAACCTTCTTTGCATGCTGAAAATATCTTGCAAACTTGTTGCTAGGTGCTCTGCTCCTTGACATTTACATGCTTGAGCAAAAACACATCTGCTGTTTAGCAAAACGTCACAATAAATGTCATTTTTAAACATTGTCTGCTGCAGTTCTGATTAGCTCGTACGCAAAACATAAGCGTCATTTCAGTTCTTAGAGAGTTCTGTGAGATAAGTCCAGTTATGTGACAGTCAAATACAGGCTGTCTCTTAAAATGTTGGTGGGCTAGTGCAGCCACTTGTAGAAAGCAAGTTAAAAAAAATCTACATTTTACTGACAGTAATAGCTCATCTTAAAAACTTCACCAAAATAAATAGTTTTGTAGGCATATTCCTACTATTGAGACAGCACGTCTCAATTATGCAAGCTAAAAAGAATGATGCGAGAGGCTTCATGCAATCCATTACATTACCTAAAAAGAAAGGAGAGTATATTTTCTAGTAGACATTAGCCTAGACCTCAAAATAATAATAATAATAAATCTGTTTGATCTCTGGTTCTGGCAGATGCACAGAACAATATGGGTTAACAGTAGCTTATTCTCCCTGTATGGATTTTCAGGTGTTAGAAAACAATGCTACTTTTATCCAGTTGAGTTGTTGCAGGGGATGTCTCTTGCCTTTGGTAAATGTTCTGGGGCAGCTGCGTGTCAGCACAGAGGCAATCAGGTAAACAAACACTACTAGGTGGCTTCCAAAGACCGAGTCATGTAGTTTTGTTGGACCAATAAAATGCAGACTCAAATAACAGAATGCTGCAGAGTGATTTCTTTTTGACAGCTCTTTACATCAGCTGTGAATGGTCGAGGACATCACTTGCTGGGTATGTCAGGGACTCACTGCTATTATGGCTGGCTGTAGCAGCAGCAGCACGAGAAGAGCAGCTCCAGGGAGGAGCTGGGATGAGAATTGGTGATCCACATCCCATCAACTGCTGCTGAGCTGTAAGAAGCTGTGAGAAAGGCAAATGGAAGAGCAAGTCCTTAGTTCATCCCCGCTGCTGCTATTATACAAATAAATCGAGAGAGCAGAGGCTTTCACCTCTAAATCCAAGCCTGACTGACAGCGATCAAAAGCCTTTACCAGGATGGCTGTTCAGTGACAAGGCATGAGGGAAAGAGTTTGAGCAGCGTGACACTGGCTCCCAGGAGGTGGATGTCAGCATCACAAAAGAGACTGACAGCTTCCAACTGACAGCAAAGGAATGAGTGATGAGCGTGTTACAGGAGTTTTGGGTACCTCACATCCACGGCTCCTGCAGTACCATTTTGAGAACAGCACACCTGGGCTAGGTTTGCAACCTCCAGCCCATTCTACTGCTCGAGAATAAAAGAAAGGAACAGGTCTTGGCTCATCTGTCTTCTGGGAGAACAAGGTGACTTCAGGCAGCCCATTACAGACTGATGTGAAAGACTCTCAAAAGTTGTTAATAATTTCTGTGCTAGTTTGGCTTGACTTCAATAACCAAAATCTTCTGCACCACTGCATGCATCAAACCACCCATTAGCTGATCAGATTTGAATTTAGTGACATTGAAGAGACTAAGCACAAAGGCCAGATTTGTCATGGTACATAGGTTAAGCTGTAGAATCCTACTACATACTGAAATGTATGAACAGACATCTAACCACAAGATTGCATGCAGCATAAGGCTGAAGAACTCAGAAGGAAAAAAATAGTCTTGGGTAAGTGTGCACTTGGCTTAATAGGGAGGGGAGAAAAGAGTATTTATGTAAATTAGGGATTCTGGGAGACAGAGCTGGTCATGGTTAACATAAATCTGATCTAAATATGAAAGGACATATATAAACTACTTGTCACTGCAGACACAGGTTTTTCACTTTATATCTTGCAACTCTTTGTGGTTGATTTCAAGATCAAGTTCTTAGAGATGACAGACAATGTAAGAATTTCAATTTGTTTCTTGCGTGGAAAAGCTCAAAACTTGGACAAACTGCAAATGCAGCCTGTGGGCCTAAACAAAAAGAACCTCTTAGAAGATGCAGGGTAGATAAAAGGAACCATAAACATACCCATGGTGAAAATCCACCAGCGTGGGGATGCTGCTGACTCCATTGCTCTTGCTACCGTGCATCTGGCTCAGATATTCTCTAGAAGAAGAGTCGCTGTTGCTGGTGTAATGCAGAAAGCCAGCTTTGCCTGGTCACCAATGCCAAGCCCAAGGAAGGAAGACTCGAGCATCTTTCATTCATCCTTTAGCCACTGTGCATGGACCCCCATCCGTATGCTTCAGACATGCTGAGGCAGTCACTCGGTTCTTGTGAAATGTACTTCTGCAAGGGGGAAGAGGAACGATAAAGACCATCGCTCTGCTCTGCACATTCAGTGGATTGCAGCTTTGAAAAAGAGATAGGTGAACTTGCTGAAGGATTCCCCATCATCTCCAACGGAAAAGTGCTCCATTCTGGTGTTTGTAAAGCAGGCACACCGCCAGTCGTTGTTAAGTGATGTATCTGCCCTGGAACCATACAGCTCGGGCTGTTGTAACGAATCTAACAGCAATAATAATGAAAACTCCCACTTCTGTCATAGTAGATGAAAAAGAAGAAGTGCTGATGATATGAGAAAAAGGTTTATCGATACATCTGACAACACACATTCATAAACAATACACAGAATACTAACAGGCATTCAAGTGACTTAACTGCGTAAATCTGTGTTAATTAGAACTACAAACAGTTAGCAGGGGAGGTCTGTTTCACAGCATCTGATGTTTATGCATGTTTGGGGGGCTATTTTTAAAAAGCTGAAGGCAGAGTATGATTGTTTCAGGAACATTTCAGTGTGCTGTTTCTCACAAAGCCTAAGTGATTAGTGCTGAGGGTAATTTGTGTGGAGGTGTTTATGACTTTTGTGCTAGTATTTTTTACTACAGTTTTTCTATTAATTCAGCAATTTGATACTCAGCTGACATGCTGAGGGCTGATACCATGGAAAAGCAGATAGAATACTATAAATAAAGACCAGCTCAGAGTGGGGGCATTTGACTGACACTATGAATGTACTCTCACTGAGACAGTATGGCATTTCTGGCTGCTTGCTAGGAAAACAATCAACAGAAGACAGCTATATTAAAACAAATTTAACTAAGCATACCAAAATAAGTTAAAATTCTAGGAGTTATTCAAGGCCATGTATTTAATAAGCAGTGTTGAGAGGAATGGAAAAAAATGAGATTCAGGATCCTGTTCCTACCTTGTGCCATATTTTCTTCCTATAGCTCTCACATTTCATATGAATATAGTCAATTATATAATTGAAGATTGATAGTTTTGTCTACACAGTAATAGACTAGGAATCCAGTTCATGTTTAAGTATCAAGAAATGTGTATCCTATTTGGAAGGAGAAGAATCCTATATAAATTTTTGTTGGCATGATCCCAAAGATTTCCTTTCTTTATGGGGAAAGAATGATAGGGAATAAACACTAGCTAGTATGAGCTATAAGGTAGCCTAAAATTAGGACTGCAACTTGAGAGAATTACATTAAGTTCTAAACGGTACAATAGTCTGCCATGAATCAAGCCATGAATCAAGATCCATTTTAAGCACTCCCCTTCAGAGTTAGTGGTAGCCATATTAACCAACGTGTTTTAATTCATTGTAAAGAAGATGCCAGTAAGCCTTTCAGACTCCTGTCAAAATACCATATTCAGATGAAGTCCTTAAGGAACTGAACTACACTAGAGAAGTTGACACTTGGATCACACCAAAATCACCCCAAAGTTTTCTCAGAGGCACTTTGAAAATCAGCTCCATCATTTGCNAAAAATATATATATATATATATATTTTGTAAAGCTGAGTCCTGTAGAGTGCTTGTTCAGTCACCATAACATCAAAGCCTGATGCTTATAACTCAGTCCTTCACACCACCTATGCAAAGAAACTCAAGGAAGATGGGCACAGCCTTCATTCCACCCGTTTTAACAGAAGCACAGTAGTTATTGGTGTGATTCTGCACAGTTTAACTAATGCCAGCTTTTGGGTCACTCTTCTGGATTATGTTGCAGACCACAAAGTTTTAGAAACTGGGAATACACTGCTCAAGTTTTGGTTTATGTTTACAGCAAAAGCTCTTCATTCATTCTGAGGTTAATGTGGCACACATGCTGGCAAATTCCACTTTGAAACTGCATTTGCTGTTACAGGAGATCTGGCATCTCTGATTCTTTGTGCAAACAGATCTCTATAAAGCACAGAGTTCCTCAGAAATGATTCCAGTGCTGACTACTAGGCTGGGTTGCAACCCCCCCACATGCATAGAATAAAAATAAGCAAAAAAAATTATTGTATTAAAACATTATTTGTTAAGTACTTTGTAAAAAAAAAAAAAAACGAACCATGATTTGGAGAGATTTCTTATGACTTGGGAATTAAAAGTGAAAGAAAAGACATGAGCAATGCTCCTAGAGCTTTTAATATAAAAATATTCCCCTTTAAAAAATATTTTACATGAGCTTGCCTATGATAAATAAACCAGAGACATGAGTAATTTTTATCATTTTAAATAAATATTTTACAAAGTGTTAGAAAAATATTTTTCTTTTGTAAGTGTTCTGCTCTGGCAATTTATTTTTCTAATTCACTAAATTAAAATAGAGAATAGGTCAAATTATCAAAACCTAATTTGTAGTGCAGAGATCACAGTGAGTAATCTTGCTTAATGAAGCTGTAATCAATGTCTGAGCAACTCCATTATTAGTATCATTACGTTATTTATACTCTGTATTGCTAAACTCTTCACCATAAACAACCTTCAAAGGCAAAATCTGCATAAGCTGAAACGTGTATTACTCCAGAGTTTTGCAAACAACCTCTTGTACGAGTGAAGTAGCTCTCATGCAAGACACACAACATGAGATCAGGAAGGTCGGGTTCAGACATTGGTTTAAGTCAGCCTGCCTAAGAAGGTATCAGTTATGCCTTTTAACGACATAAGCAGCTAAAATAGATGGAAAACACTCTAACAGCAGTTAGAGCTGTGATGGGAGTTCATGCTTGCTAATGGTAATCACGACAGCTTGCTTCAGGAGCATCTCTGCCTGGACCACTTCATACTGACTATGAGACTATATGACACAGCCAGCCTGTTCTCGCTTCAGAACAGATTACACTTGTGAACTGTGGGGCCCTTTTGGCTGAAAGAGTCCCCCTAAAAATTCCCTGAGAACAACACAGGAAATTCCAATGTGAGCAGTGAAAACAGCAAAATCCACTAACCAGCTGATAAGGAGGTCTCAGGACAACGGCTCTGAGCCTCCCAGGGCAAGGGTACCCACTGCCACCCACCGAAACTGGTTCTATATTTTGCATTCCTGCTGTTGGACATAGGCAATGGCTTTAAATGTTCACCCAGGACACTAGGATGATCATTTACCCACTGAAGGAATTTCTCTGCTGTTAAACTGGTGGTGTCAGTGCACTAAGTAAACCTGTGGTTTCCTAAACTGATTTCCTAAACCTGGAAGCCTGTGGTTTCCTAAATTCCTTATTTTCCTTGCAGCAGGAAGGGAGCAGCTTTGTCACGATTGTTCACCAAGTACCTATTAAACTACTGTTTCACCCAGTGCAACCTATAAGGACGTAGGACAATGCCACCCAGAAGACCCAAGATCTCCCCACAGCACTAGGAACAAAATACAAAGACAAGGATGCAGAAGTTGCTTAGTGCTGAAGCTCCAGAATCAACTCTTCTAAAAGATATAAACATTAAAACATTCTCATATGCCTGTAAACCCTTAAAAGCCCCTCTTTACCAAGTCAGAATAGATGCAATAAAGTCTCATATATTAAAACACATTTTTATTTATTAAAAAAATGCTCCCATCAGCTTTGCTGTCAAAGTATTAAATAAATTAACAAGGGCTAAAAAAAATAAAAGGCACAGAAGTCCTACTGGTCTATGGAAAAGTAATTAAATGTCTTCCTCAATTAACCTCAGACATGAGAGGTAGCGCTTATGTCATGAGACTCAGTTTTACCTGGTGATATAGGGGCAAAGCAATATTTCATAATCTCCTGAAAGATCATCTTATTCCAGTATCAGAATCTATATCCTGTCTAGTGATAAGAAAATTAAATGTTATGCTAGAGCTATGTGCTTCTTAATATCAGCAGTCTCTGTCTAGATGAATATTAAACAAAGGCTAACAAGAAATGGATAGCAATTACAAAGCCTTGGAGACAGATCCCTGCTATACACCACCGGAATAAATTAGCTGGTTTCAGCTGAAGAATACCACACAGGCGTCTGAGATGGAGAAACAAATGTACAGACTGAATTTCACTTCTGGAAAAGTACTAAAAATGTACTTCCATTGCTGCCTAGAAGTAACAGAGAGCACTGCCTGTGCTTGTACAACTGCCTGACCACAAAGCTTTAGGAGAACACATGCATTCAGCATGCTTTGAAATGGTAACCAGTGATGCCTTTAGGAACTCACAAGGTAAAGTTTGGTTATCTGTCCCCACAAGATCCTGTGTTGTTGCAAAGGAAATCTGCAAGGTGGTTATCTGGTTATTCACTCTGTGGCCTATACATAACCTTAATGTTTATGCATAAGCCACTGTTCTGACTCCTTCAGCTTCATATGAAAGGAATTAATTATCGATGGAAAATAACGGCTTTAAAATTGAAGCAGAGGGTCAGATCTTAAACTGGCCAGGAAGAGCTCAGCTCTGTTGATACAGTTTAGCTGTCTCCAGTTAAACAATATGAGGAAATGCTCCATAACCCTTTCAAGTTCACAAAAAAATGTCAAACCTGAAGGAGGCCTGGGGGCAGGAACACCTTTCCTTTTGTTCCAGACAGGCAGACAATGCCGTATGTGATCTTTGTGTTCACTACTGTGATAGCAATATTACATATGTACTTATTTTGAAATCACAGCTAGTGTTATATGGCATAATCCAGTTACACTGATGCCAAGTTTTCACCAACCACTTTCATTTTCCAGTGCTCAGTGTGGCACTAAGCATTGAATCATGACAGAGATCTAGATCTAGACTACCAGATCTATTGGCAAATACTATTTTATTTGTGAACAAGCATTAATTTAGAAGTGATACAGCTAAAGTAGAGATCAATTCCCTACAGCTTCGCATTAATACACACAACCAATCCTTTCTTTCTAAATGCAAAACATTCATATTCTGTAACTTGCCTTCTTCCAGGTGTTCAGATTTCACACTCCCAACAGACAGCTACAGAAGCTACAAAGATGAGAGGGGCTATGAAGCTGGAGTCAGATTCATACATAAGTAATCCAGTGTAGGGAGATCTGACACATCCCATCTATGCAGTACTCCTTTATGCTATATTAAAGGGGTAAGAGATATATGAAAGTGATCAGCATTGTCTGTAGGCAGCAGGTTGCTCTCTGCTGAGCAAAATTTCCCAACGTATGCTAGCAGCTGTCCCTTATATGAACAGCATCAAGATGGATAAAAAAATTCCTCAGCTAATTTAGCTAAACTGAAAAGGAAGGCACTGGAAACATGACAGAAAAGAATGCCATTGGCACATCCATCAATCTGCAATGACCATTACAAACAAGCACTTTATGAACTGACTTTTTAATCAGAAAGATTCCAAGAAAATAGAACATAATTCCTTTTTGGTTGGCTTAAAAAATATAAGCATTTGATAGCCTGATTTTGTTACCAGCACTGTTCTGTATCCTTCTGTATTGACATATCTGCACCTACAGATATGTGATGCTTTAATTCTAGTAAGACTACTGCAGAGGATGAAGCATGGAAGTTAACTAGTGCTAATGACTCTGACAGAAAAGCAAATGCAGAGCCAAAGAAAAACCTAAATCAAACTAGAATCCAGCTAAGGTAAAGCTATTTCTCCTACAAGGTGTGGAGCTGCTTTGAACCTGCTGTTTCAGGTGTAAATTACACTCCTGTAAATTGACAAAATGTTTATACAAATTAAGCCTACTTCATGCAATATTGTTGTCTACTTTATATCTATTGATGTCAGTAACCATAACTGGTCCAAACACATTGCAGTCAAATGATAAACTGGTGCAGCAGAAAAATATTTTTAAATCCCATATTTATAACAGATGATGTTCAAAACAAATGTGGTGGTGAACAAGCGCCCTCTTAAGGGCATTTAGTAAGAATAACGTTCCTTAAACACACTTATATAACTTGGAAGTTCATTACTGAACATTTCCCACACATAAAATGGCAGCTTCTGACATTCCCCATTCCTAACATTTCGAAACTGCTGTGAAAGGTTTAGAAATATTAGCTAGAGTCCTAGTCGCTTCTATTCCTAAATGAAATCAGTGCTCACTGAAGGTACCGAGTTAGCCAAAAGAAAATTATATAAAAATGGTCAGCCAGCCTGTGATATTCACTTGTTCCATTTTCCTAATGGGAATGAATACCAGGATATTTTCTCTTACAGTGTGTGTGTGTCTGTGTGTCTGTGTGTAAGTAGGGGGACAGTAAAGTAACAGATTCAGTCTTCTGAAAGTCTGTAGTATGACAAAACAAAAATAAGAAGTCTTCCTAACTACTGATGTTGCAGATATTGCCAGGCTTTCCTGATCATATCAACACACCACAGCCTGAGAGGAAGGGAAAAAACAAAATCGAAGCTCTATTTTGTGTTACCAATAATAATAAAAAAAAGTGACAGACATGAAATTGCCTTCAGAAGCCGCAGTAAGAGGCATATAGGTAAAGATCTACATGCTGTTCTAGAAAGAGCTTAGCCAGGCTGGGTGTGACCCTTTGGGAGTGCTCCCACTAATTTAGGATGCTGTGACACAGAGCAATAATCTCAGGTTTTCTCTGATATGTGGTTATTGCAGAACTGATTACAGAAAACAGGTTTACCAGAAGCTGAGGCTTGCTCAGAATGGTCTGTAATACAGTCTTTGTCACCTAAGAGTTCTCATATGATCAGAGGGGCAACTTCAGGCTCCACACACAAATTGGAAAAGTTGAAGAATCTTCCCTCATTTGAAAGGATGGCCATTTTCAGATCTTAGGTCAGTTAAGCTAGTATCTCAACCATAAACCATAAGACAAGAATGCTGCAGGGAACAGATTACCTAGGGTACTGTCAGTTTTCCATCTAGTGGGCCCCAAAATCCACATCAGCTCTACACTTCAAAGCTATTCATCAGATCAGCTAACATTAAGTGGGCACCAAGAATTTACTCTCAATGTTTCTGTGCCCATTTTCCAAGCAGTGAAAACTCCCTCAGCTCTCCTGTTGTTTGCCTTGAAACCTCCTTTTCCTTCTAGAATTTTTTTCTTACTGAACACCTGGCAACATCAGAAGTGACAGAGACAGATATCACCAGCTATGGTGGTGACAACAAAGAGATCGCTGTATATTTCTTACAGTCAGGTCTCTCATCTGCCTGCATTTTTAAAATAACTACATCTTTTAATCCCATAGGACAACCCTTTCCCCTCTGTCCCACCAGAACAGCCACCTCAGACACCCTGTCAAGAGCTTCAACCCCCCATTTGAGAACTGCAATACAGTTTTCCCTGGCATCCCTGAAAAGCACATCAGCCCCACATACAGCTGCCAGCTTGTGAAGGCAAAGGACTTGCCAAGCATGACCCAGTCCAGAATGGCCCCTGCATCATTCTGGTGCCTGAGCGTAGATTCACAGTTGCCCTCAAGAGACTTTCTACTTTCAGAGTACCTATAGCAGGTAGACCAGCCTATAAGGAAAGGTGTTCCAGGAACTTCAAGTTTAAAGGAAGTCTAGTTTTGAATGCCACACCCCAATATTTCCCCTTGTATCATCTTCTATTTCAGACATTGCTTATGAAGTAACTTCTAATATTTCTCAGGAAAAAAATATCTAGAAATACTTGCTTTGGACCTTTATAGACAAAAGCCTAATTTTGGAATGTTCCTTCAACAACGTGCAGCAGCAGCCAGCAGAAAGAGGAGCAACATTCCTGGCTCTCAACTATTTCAGTGGGCCAAGCAGGAGAATAACTAAAATATGCTTACATTTTTCACTGTAGACATCTTTTCAGAAGAGACCCAGCAGCAAATGAAGAAGGCTGGTATGACAGCATGAAATTCCCAAGCCACCTGCCCAGTTGCACACTGCCACACCTACACACATCACCTTCTGTTGTCAGACTCTGCATACCGGATAAGCACTTGCCGAGTGTGTTACATAAACTGCTTTCATTCCTTTGATGAATTATTTTTCTTAGGAACATACTTGCTTCAGGAACCCCCAGTGATCAGATGAGTAATCATCAACAATGACACCACAGTGCAAATTAATGTTTTACGGATTTAAACTACTAGGTTACAGAATCACTGTGGAAATAATAAAAATTATCCTCCCATAGGTGTTTCCATTTATAAGAGCAAATGTTACTCAAAATAGCCTTTCAACAATTGTCCTAGTTTAGCATAGCCAGTCACCACAAACAAGAAAAGAACTAAAAAAGATCAGGTCTTACCACAGCTGGAAAGATTTCAGAGCAAGAAAACTTTAGAGCAGTATGATATTCACTGTTTGCCTCTTTGATTCGTGCAGGATGCATTCATGATGTAGTATGCAACCAATTAGCCCTGTGATATGTTTTTGCCATTGCTAGCAACAGGCTATAAGCTTTGTACCGAGTTTGCAGGGCCCCAGGACTGAGACTTACCAGGCTTGCTCTATCTGAAGGAGTTTGCTCTCTATCACATGGCTGCAATCATGTAGACACTGGGTAGTGCTAGCAGCAGAAGGGAGACTCTGCTAGCTCTGTGTCTTTTCTCTCAGGAGTCTCTCTTAGTCATAGCCCTGAAATTATACTGCTGTGGAAAAGCTCATTTCATTTGCCGTTACTCTCCCCAGTCTCTTAAGTTTGAAAATACAAGTGTTTGGTTTTTTTTTACTCTTTTTTTCTTTTTACAAGTCTGTTCCAGTTGTACTGACATAATTCATGTTACAGAATTAAAAAAAATACTAATAATTTGTGCAACTAGGACTCTACATCCAATTTCTTAAATTCTTTATCTGTGAAGAGCTTGAGCTGGAAAGGTCTTCAGGAAGATGGAAATTGTTCTACCTGTTCCTCTGTAAGAGAGGACTTCGAGAGCTAATAATTTCTAAAGTGCTTTCCTTGTGCCTTCACAGTTGTCTCTTAACTGTGCATCCATTACTGCATAGGTATGCCTCTCTCGGACAGGAAGACAGTACATTCATTGCTTCCTCTTCATCTGGAATCGTAGATTAATTCTGATTAAATGTCTATGCAGCAATGCAATACTGATAGCCTAGTGTTATCCTTTTAACAGTTATGCACAAGGAAATACAAAGCTGAGGAGATGTAAGTAAGAGTGGAAAGGCAGCTGGAAAAGCAATAGGTGTAAGTGACTAATGGACAATATTGCTCTGAATATATTCTCTGAGGAAACTTGCTATTCCTGCTCAAATTTGCTCCAAGAGCTGACATTCTCTCTCACTCCCCCACACACTCATTTGCATTTTACACACAGGTCTGACCAACAGTAACTGAGGAAGAGATATAGTGTTATAGACAGTAAATGTGCAAACCTGACCTTTTCTCTAATTGGATAATGTCTCCTAAGACATTCAGAGTCTGATTTTGTTCTCCATTACATGGATGTAAATCAGGATAAGTTTCTTCTGAGATCAGAAGAGTTATATTCTTAGCCTTTATGCCTTCTGGTGGTCTATTACACAAAAGCATGCATGTCCTTAAGCCGTGGATAGCTGAGATACTTCTGTCTGTAGCACATTGCCACTAGACCCAAGGTGAGCCAGCCTTCTCGATACAGACACAGGTTCAGGTGGCAATAGATGCTGATGGTAAAACTGGATTTGTTCAGTCCCCCTATCACTAGCATGACAACTGGCAGCTCGGTTGGAGGTGCCATGGCATACAAGAAAATTGCTGTGTCAGGAAACCTATCCATGAGCATTTGCATTCTTCAGGCAAAATTTTAAAGACCAGGACCTGAAGGCAACAGAAAATTAAAAGGCTTGTTAAGAGCTGATGGCAATTAGCCCGTAAGTCGTCTGCACTGCTTAACATGAAAGTTTATCTTTATAATCACTAGCTGTAGAAATAAAACTAGCACTATAGGTCAGTCAGAATTCCCACAGTTTTCTTTTGGGAAGAGGCTAGCTTCTGGCTATAAAACTGACAGCACGCTAATGAGAGCCTTGGGAACAGCATGTAAGCACATGAAAAAGCTCTCTTGCCAGAACTCAGAAGCTCTTATCTCCACCTCAGTTTTAACTCAGAAAAAAAATATT
The DNA here is from genome assembly GCA_013399115.1 of Anseranas semipalmata. Classification (NCBI taxonomy): domain Eukaryota; kingdom Metazoa; phylum Chordata; class Aves; order Anseriformes; family Anseranatidae; genus Anseranas; species Anseranas semipalmata. Next base: position 297,683 of record VXAA01002398.1, read on the forward strand.
TTTGAAAAATGTTCCAATTAATTCAAAAATCCACCAAAACAGCATTTTTGATCAAATAGATGATGAACTCTGATGTATAGGGAAACACTTTTCCCAGTTAGTCACAGGAAGTGTTGCAATAGTCATTTTTAATGAGTGAAAAATAAAAAGATTCTGTAGAAGCAGACATAAACCACAGAAAAAATGGAGCATGACTGAAATCCCGGTCTATAAGCTTTCAGAAGAATAAACATCAAGGCAGTTTAGGGCATTAGCAAATGAAGATGGATTTAATCAAAAGAATATTTACATATGAATAATATAGCTTGTTATACATTTATAGCCCATCAATGGAAAATTAAATTAATTTGCAATGCAAACCAACTGGGTCAGCTATTGAATGTCAATGAATGATGAATACCACTAATGACAGAACTATATTTAATTGGTTAAAAAAAGCCTTAGTTCTTTTTGGCAACAGCTTATTGTATAGTATAAAGATTTTCTAGTGTTACTGTGCAACTGGTAAAGAGAGCACTAAGAAAAAAACATAGCAGGTTTTATATTTACTTTTATGTAAATGAGGTTTAGTTTAACCAACAAAAAGCTTAGAAGAGCTAGTTAAAAAGATGTGGAAGCTTGGCAAAACTTGTTCTATTTGTTCAAAATGGGCATCATTGTGTGGAGATGGGATTTGCCTGGTAGCATTTCTATGCATCTAGGAGACAGCCCAATGATGATTGAAAGAGAAGGAGAGAAAAGTTGACTCTTGCCTCCCTTCTCTACCTTCCTGTCTTTCCTCATTTTTATGTTCATGTTACGTATTTGAGACCACCGTGATGAGAGGTTTTCATTGGTACATGGTGGAGCACAAAGCACAGAGTTTGAAGTTGCAGAATAAAGTGTGATATCTCAGTGGAGGTGGGTAGGTGGGGGACAAAGAAGCAAAAAACCAACAAAGTAACCCATCAGGTGAACAGCCTACCATGCAAGCACACAAGTTCAAATAGCTCAGAAAGAAAGCACACTAAGAACTAGAAACACCGTCCAGATAAACCACCTTATCTTCTCCCATAGCAATCATCCACACACGCTGATCACCCTTCCTCAGAGTGGTCCAACAGATGTTTGATAAAAACAATTTGAGAATATTTACACCAAATTCTGCATTGGACATTGCTGCTCCCATTTCATGCCTTGAGGAGAGCCCAGAACCCTACAGAGCATAAGGCCAAAGCCGGCACCACCTTTAAAAATGCTCAGCAAATGGATTCTTCTGAAGCAATGACTGATCCTTTGGTCAGCTTTGAAGCCTGTTTGGTGGGTGCATTCGGTCCAGAAGACCAGGCTAATTCTAGTCCAAAACAAATCCCCACAAATAGTGCACAGAGTAGAGGTGCGGGCCCCAGTACCGTTTCCAACTACCAGCATCCACCGCTAGCGCACCAAACTTCTAGCATATAAAGATATAGCCTGAGAGCAACAGGCAACCAACACATTTCTTCGCAGAAAGAAATGATGGGTTTCTACACATTGAAATGATACACAGAAGTCACACAGTAGCTGGTTATTGAGAGACCAGTGCTACTAACAGCTTGCTGTCTGCAAAACCCAATGTAAAGACTAAAAATTATACAGCTCATGAAACCAAGAGTAAAGATCTTCAGATGCATTTACTTAGAGTAATAGCAATTTTTTTTTTTTTAATGCAACCAAGTATCAGCATGTCCCCATGTCTTCTCCAAAACCCAATGGATTCACAGATCTTTCAGCATGCCCAGGACTATGTTTTCAAACCATTTCAAGTAATATGCAGTGAAGGCAGCCCAAGATTATCCTTTCATTAAGATTTACACTACGACTAATATCATAAAAATAAACATATTATCAAACATCAGGATGTAGTTTATACTTTTCATACTGTAGAAGCAGATATGGCCCAAGACCCATTGTAGTAAACTACTAATTAGTAGAAAGATTAGGATTTCAAATCACAGCCCTCTGGGGTTGTCATATCTTTGTTTCAAGGAAATCCACCCTGAGAAACATTCCTCAGACAAATATAAGAAACAAGTTACAAAGGCACAGCTTAGTATAAAGTGTTACTAAGATGTGTCAAGTTTTTGTAATGGTTTGTATTTCATGTTTCTTCATGAGGTGCTTTCTAGCCATTTTTACAGGAAAGAAATATAGTTCCTGGTGTGTCCACAGCAATAAAAGCCAAGATTCAAGGCACAACTAAAGAAAATAACTGAATACACTGAACACTTCAACAACAGAAGTGTGCAAAAGCTTCTGCTGTACCTGCCAAGAAAGTATTTCTTAAAGCAACATGAGCTAACACATCCAACTAGAGAAATATCACTCTGAAAGAAGCAGGAAACAGCCTCCCCCTCTAAATAATTATACCTTTCACTCGTCAGTGAAACGGAGTGGTTAGGATTCATACGAGCATATCATGAAGCTGTCTTTTCCATATTCTCCCCTCTGGAATCTTGCAGTATAGCAAACCTCCATTCCTTTTGGTTAGGAGACCCAGTAACACCTCCCTGCCGCCTGTTATTTCAGGACTCCTCATGACTATCTCATGATCCTGTCAGTGCCCCTCTGCTTTTATTGTTCATTGCGGGGGTGAGCAGGTAGCTCTGATACCTGTGTGTGTGGCTGCACGTCCTGCGACACGAGACATCTCCTCCCTCCAGAGGCTCTCGTTAGAGGGATGCAGGAGCTCGTAAATTGGGTGTGCAGAAGTAAAATGAAATACAGTCCTTTGCAGTAAGTTACGTGTGAACTTGATACCAGTTCCACTCATCCATGGTAATTAAAAGTGGCAAGGCAGCTGCTAGGGAGGCCTCTTTGTCCAACTGTAGGACATTAGAGAGGAAAAATGAAATTCCACTTTGTAATATAAATTATGTTAAAAAAACAGTACTTAGCAACAGAAACAATTTTGTCCCTTTTTGAGTAGGCAAAGTTCTGCTCAAAATCTACGATGAAACTCCCTCTGGTTGAAAAAAAAACAAACTCAAGAAGATACACATTTAAGTACCTTGAGATTGCCCAAACAGGTAAAAGTGCAAGAAGGGTTTAGTAGTTCATATGAATCTCTTGATAGAAACACTGTTGCCATAACAACAGCATATTAGGATGGGGGAAAAAGCCAGAAACATGTAACTTTAATAATGAAAAAGATCTAGTTCTCAGTCTTCCCTATATGCTACAGCTCATTTACCACAGCTAAATAAGCACAGAGTGCACACAATGCATTTCAAACCAGCAAGCATCTATTTTCTTTGCTACTCCTCACCTTTATCATATCTAAACACTTCAGAAAGCATTAGTCATTACAGTACCCTTGTGAGAAAAGTGGCTTTATCACTGCTGTCTGGCACTGGGGTAAGTCAATCAGACAGTACCAATTAACCTGCCAGAAGTCCTATTAGAAACCTACCACACAATCAGAACTGTGCTCCACACTGACATGACCACACACGACCTTACCTTTGGGCTACCACTTTTCCCACCACTGCTGAGCAGAGAGCTCAGCGCCCTCCCGAGACTTGGAAAAAGGTCACACGTGGATATTTTGGTAACAGAGAAAGCGCCATACGGAATAACTGGTGTAGTGAGCATTAAGGATTCCCTCCTGCATTTGTTCTGATTACACAACAGACTCCCCAGATTCCACTAAAAAAAGCAAAAAGATTTCCACATTTGCACAAGCTGTACTTATGTGGAAGCAAATGCCTGGAATGGGATTTCTGTTTAAAGGGACAATGGTCTCTAGAACAATTTGCAAGCATAAATTTATCATCTGTGTGACTTCGCCTGGTAAAATTATCATTCAATACAAAGGATGTAGAACTACTTGTAAAAGTCTTCTTTTCCTAGCCCCTCCCGCCCCCCTTCTTATTCCTCTGAAGCCGAATTACCATAGTTCTTTATTTCCCCAGAGTTCCTACATGCTATTATTATTTCTTGGATGCATCTGATTCAGAGCCCTGCTGCTTGCTTCCTGACAGGTTTCAGCATAGCCTTTCATTTCTGACATGGGAAACATTCTTATAAAGGCTTTTTAATTAATTTAAGAATTTTACATGGTACATGGAAGGCTGCTTTTTAGCCATGTCCTGTTGTACTTATCAGTCTTCTCTCCTCACATATATTTAGGATGCCATAAAAATTTAAGCAAGCTATTCACTAAGCTTCTGGTGAATATTCCTTATGGCCATGGAAGCTTTAACTTTGCCATATCTGTCTTGCAGTCAAGAAACTAGCTGCCAGGTGGTGTTTAAGTCAACTCCATCATGTATTTCTGTTGTTAACACTCGTGGATAATAGGACACCGGCAGGTAGTAAAAGTGGGGTAAATAATGCCTTTGGCCCATAACATACTACTGTGCTGCTGCTTCACAGTGCCATTACAGGGAAGTATTAGTGACATGGCATGTAGTGTCCAGGTGCATGTCTCCTCATTTTCCCTGCTCCCATTCTTCAGATCAATGAGAGGCCCAAGTTCAAATTCCTGCTCCTCCTGAGGAGGTTCGACCCCGTGTCGCCCAGCTCTGAGCACACGTACTGCTCAGCAGGGCTTTAAGGGTGGAGAGGGGGACCGCAGGACTTTGGATAGGGGGTTGTGGACCTTGGATAGGTTATGGTCCCTCTCTCCAAAAATATTCATGTGCCCACCTATTCTCTGAAATACAAATGCCAAATCAGTTCAGCAGTGCCCAAATCACTGCACCCAGCTTCATTTACAGGAGAGGAGATCTGGCAGCAGACCATTCCCCAGATCTCCCTCTCTGTGAAGTAGGCAAGGGGAGCTCCACAAGATGCCATGGCCCTTCACTGTACTCAGCTCGCCCTACTCAGATGTTCCACTAGTGCTATGAAAAAATAGTATTACAAAGTGAGGGAGATAACCCCACAAAATCAGCTGGCAAACTCTGTTCTGGACTAGCATAGGTCTTCAGATCACAGCCTTAAATTCAAGTAATAGGAGCAAGTCCTTTGTCTTCCTAAACAACTTTCCTAACTTAGAAGAAATTTTACCAAAGAGAAAAGAATTGCTGAATGCTTTCTTCTGTAAATGGCAGCGAGCCTCTTGATTTCTCACATCATTTACTTGGTTGATCTGGTCACTCTCTGTAGGTGACTCTTCAGAGAGCCAAGCTCTGTTATTTTGCTGGAGTTAGGTTTCCTCCAAATAGAATACTGCTAAATCCTCCATTTTTCCTTTGGTGAGAGCTCCATGGGAATCTCTAAGGCTAAGTATAACCACCCATAGAAATCTCTTTGCAAAAACATTTGGATCACTGTTGAGAGATTTTCAATTTCTTGGATGCTGAGACTTGTTCAAGGTCACTGAGCAATTTATTGTCAGAGCCACCAAGATCTCCTTTTTCTAGACCCCTGCTCTAAAGACTTTAAAAAGCGCCATCATCAATACATGTCTTCAAATTGTACAGTATTTTTCAGCTGTTTTTTACTCCGTGTAAGATTTCAACCAGTGTAATTTTCCTAGCTATTGCTAGTACACTTGAACTCACATCGTTTGTGTCCCTATTTTTTTTTCCCTCTTAACGGTGACAAACACCATTGAGGGCCTGCAGCAGGCCAGGCGTGATGCCACAGCTCACATGCTCCCAGTCTAGGTCTCCGGTTCATGACATTTATTGAGAACTAAGGTGCTTCCTCTGAATTACGCACTGTCTGGGATTCCTGGAAAAAGGGAATAGCCTACACATTGCCTCAGCATCTTTATTTACATGCATTTGTCAGTGTGGTGAAGTAAACACGTTGCAGTGGGAAGCCAGACCTTTGTGCAATGAAACAGCCTCTTTCAAATCCCTTTCAGCAGGAACCCAAGTACCAAGAGCAGCAAATTGTTTATGCCTTGCCACTTCTCATGCAGCATTGTCCTGGAAGAACACTCGCCAGTAACGTCGGCCAGTAACATCTCCCCTGGAGCTTGGGCACAGTGTGTTCCCACTGCAAAGAACACCCTTCTCCTGACCCCGATGACTGATTACAGAGTAGCTCTGACTCAGCACTACCTTTCCTGCTCTGCATCATTAAGCTGGAACACAATAAGATTGCCTCTGCCATCCTCCACGATGCTCAGCAACGTCTACCCTGATAAAAACTTGTTTTTTGCTTCCTCTATTAAAAAACATCTCTGCATTTCACAATAGTAGCACACTAGCTGGTTTATTCACCTCTGCAGATTCACTTTTACATAATATCCTTCTCTCTTCCCAGACAATGAAAATCTTGATGTTAAATATCCAATCTTGCAAGCTTTATTCTTCTCCAGAACAATTGTCTAACCTCATTTCAAGCAGCAATGACTGAAGTTCCCGTCTGAACCCCTATCACACTCCAGAACAATTAAGTCAACACGAGCTAATTACAGTTTTGTACCCTCCCTACCATGAATCCATCTAAAATAGTAGCTTTCTGAAAGATTTCCTACAATGACGTAATATACAATGTATAAAGGAGATTAAACATCCTATCATTATCCAGAAACAGTGAGCAATTATTACTCACTTTCAGAGTCTTCCCAAGGGCAACCCGTAAATAGTAGGATGCCTATAAAAGGAACACACAGGTCCTGAATTTCCACAGACTCTCCAAATTTACATCCACAGCCCCACTTTTTAATATAATTTCAACCAGAAGATTTCATAACAGTTTTCATGTAGCTCATAGAAGGGTGCCAACAGACTAAATTAACTCACATTTGTCACGCCTCCCTCATTTACACCTACTCTGAGCTGGGAGAACTTTAAGACTTGTGTATTGGGGCTTATTGTAAATGTCAGTCACCAACAAACTGCTTTCCTCTGTTTCCAGAGCAATCTGAGTATTTAAAAAGCAGTGCATTCTGGCCTCTTGTCTTCCCTTGTATCTTTAAATTCAATAAACTAACTGCACGAGGCAATAAGGAAACACAAGGTCACAATCAGCAAAAGAATGGTTCAAAACTATTGCTGTATCATTACCAACACTTGAAAGCAGCATTAGCATGAAGAAAACAGTAATTAGAAAAATCCTTTCCTTATTCTTCCAAGAGGCTGACTGACCCTCGTGTGATGAAAGAAAGGCATGAGATCTCCATTTCATAAACACAGGGAACCGAGACCAACAAATAAATTCCAAAATGAGAGATTCTCTGCAAAGATTGTACAGATTTGTCAGCACAGTACGCTAAGATCTGCATGCAAGAATCAGAGGTTCTCCTGGAACACTTCTCTCAGGCTCCCAGCCTTCATTTTTTTTTTTTTTTTCTACAGGGAAAAAAATTGTATAAAAGGGGGAACTCTCAAGGCTCAGCAAATATAGCCAGCAAAGTATAATCACAACACTTGAAACATAAATCACGTTTTCAGTCCAATTTGTTATTTTGCTACATGGTGTAAGAAATTTTGCTACATGTTGAAAGAAACACTGGTTACTTTGCCGAAGTCCTCTTTGACAGAAGAAGAAAGAACAAGACTCACCCCAACAAGAAAAAATGACCAATCATTTTAAAAGTTTCAACCTTCTAACACTTAAGAACAGAATGGGAGCTGGAGATCTGACTGAAGAGCTCTGGGTATATTAACCACTGACACTGTTGTCTGTGTCCTGAGGAATAGAGTATACATTCCCTGTCCCAGGAAGCTTGGTGATGCTTTCTTCCTCAACAGGGATCAGGGCAGGCCTGACAAGGCACCATGTGAGAGCTCAGCAAACTGATTAGATTACCAAACCGCAGGCCAGCTCCTCAGCTCCGGAGATGGAAGCAGACCTGGCCAGGCAGCGCCGGCTTCCTGCAGGTGCAGCCCCACGGACCTCCGAGGCACTTCTGAGTTGCGAATCTGACGCATGAGCTTCGCTTCGCAAGAGGTAAGGCCCAACATACCTCTGCACACACCAGGAAAGGAGGTGGTTTCCATGGCAACGCTCCTCTTCGAACAGCCTGCAATTCATCCGCCCCCCTCCTCTCTGCCCCACAGCCCAGGCATGCCTCGCTCCCTGCGCGCATCAGCGTGCTCGCTGAGCGCGTGCGTAGGCTGTGCACAGCTCTCTGCCCTCCCTGATTCCCATGGGAATCCTGCAAGTGGAAGGAAGGCAGAGGCCTTCAGGGACGTGCCTGAATTTTTCAGACAAAATGAACAATTAGATGATGAAAGCCCCAGCGAGCTAGAGAGGATGGGGATATTTCAACTGTGAGCAGCTGTTCTAACTTCAGATGTTGTAACACAATAAGATGACAGAATGGTCTTGATACCCAGCCTCAGGTCCCTACAATCATTGCTTTGACGATCTCAAAGCATCTCCCTTCATCCCACTTGTTCATCCATACTACTACCCACATTCTCTCATTCCTCTTTTCTGTTATTGGTAGGGGGTTCTAGCTGTGCAAAGGGGTAAGTAGAAAACCCCTCCAGTGTCTGGTTTTATGTAAAATATCTGAAGCTGTCCTACACAGCACGTTTTGACACATTGTGGACTGGCAGAAGAGGAAGAGCCCTGCCCTGGGGTCCAACACACACAGAGTAGCTCCTGGGTCATGACAGCTTCAGCAAGTTACTGCTGCAGCAGCACTCTTCTCTTTCCAAAAAGCAGGTGTGTGGGGAGGAAAGGAGTTGGTCCACTCCTCCTCCGCAAAGTACATTGAGACCTACCGATGGATATAATGTTAAATATTATAAAGTTGGTGCCTGGTACACAACAATCTGCAAACCTGATATTTGTGTAAAGCAATGCTTCACTTTCCCATAAAGAGCATGTGTGCCTCAGTCTTATTCACTGGACGCAGACTTACAACATTTTACAGCACAAAGTTTGCAGCCTATTTCTTAAATTGGCTGCGACTCAGCAGCAGTGAAGCTAAAACAACAGAAGTTCACGTCAGAACCCCTTTCCTCCCATTGCTCTCCTGCCTCTAATCCCTCACCTATCTTCTGTTGGCAGAACCACATGGTCTGCTCCCTCCTCCGCTCCCAATGACTCTTGCCTTTATTTCTAGTTATGTGAAGAATAACAGAGATCTTGTTTGTTTGATTTTCCAGCACGTGTATTTTTAAAGGAAGCAAAGTGCCTGGGTGTGCAGGTTGCAGCTGTAGATACAGCAATACCCTCTCCCAGTCTGTTCCAGTGACTTTGCTTACAGAGCACGAGGTGATATCAGACAGGATCAAGCTACCTGCGTGATCAGCAGCACCACAGAGAGGCACCTGCTGCTGCCACCGTTTGCCTCGCTTCTGGGACATACCAGTGCTCACAGCGGAATGGCAAAGCTCATGTGTCATCCAGAAACAGCCCTGGTAAGGCATGCAGCCATGTTTACAGGGAATTCATTTACATCTCTGAATTTCCAGTCTTGCAGCATTGAGCTCTGAATACCGATGCTGTAGTGTGGGAGAAAGGAGAGGTGATTGTCCTAGCCATACAAACACACACATGGTAATAAATATTTTCTTAAGACAGACAATCCATTGTCTAGCAAAATAACAAACAGCAAATTACAGCTGAAAGCAAATGTTAATATACTAGTTATTTCTATAACAAATCAGACGTCCGGTTCTTTTGTAATTTGAGTTTACTGATGATTAGCAGTAAAAAAATCTCACCCCAGCTTCCCACAATACAGGAGATCACAGGGGTGGTATTAATCAGTACAGTCAGAGATCACTGTGAAGAGTTTCTTTGTATCAAGAACTTCCCTTCCAAAATAAAAGCAATGCATCCTGCAAATGCAAGCTGTACCTTAGGTGACACTACATACAGAAATGTGGTACTCTAGCTTTATTATCTACACTGGTAATAATGCTGAGTAACTACAAAGGTGATGTTTGGGACTGGAAATATGGGCATTCACTCCCAAATCAGCATATTAGATGTCAAAGACTTTCTGTAAATTATTAAAACTGCACAAAACAAGATCTGTGATTGTACTTCTTCCTACTCATCTTATGGCACTGCAGCTCCCATCCAGATTTGATCTTTCAGACAGCATAACCGCAGCTATTCTGGAAAATGTCAAAAATATTTCGCATCTCCTTAACTTCATAATAGAATATTTATATGCTGTGTCATAATGACCTGTAACTTCAATCTTGCAAAACACAAACCATAAATGGAAATTTTAACATTCTAAAGAAACTTTGTTTGCAATTTGCTTTCAAGTAAAAAGAATGTTTGCTGCATGAATAACTTTAAGAGGTCTCAGTTAAGGGCTGGAGGGACAAAACACCCAATCTATGTTTACACTGGAAAAAGAGAGTGAAATGGAACAGATGGATGCTTTTTTTGAAGGGAATGTTTAACTTTCTGTAACTGACACCTCAGTTCTACCTTTTGCTTTTCAGAAGTTTTACAGTACAATCTAAAACTTAAAGGAAAAATTAGACAAAAAAACCTAGTTTTCATAAACAATGTGATCCTTACTACTATATTTTTAAATTCACAATTCCTCTAAAGAGGTTTACCCAACGGAGAAATTACACGCTTACACTCAAAAGAAAAAAGTTTGCTTGACAACACATCTGCCACAATAAAAATCGACATCCCCCTCAACTCCCTCTCTCTCACACAGAATTCCCACCAAAACCCCTGTTTGAGTGTCAGACTGTCATGCACAGGCAAGTTTCGAGTCGTTTGCAAAAAACTGCGACTTTGCACCACAAAGTGCTTCTTCACTATGGAATATCAACTGAAAGAGACAGGAATGGGCAGAGATGTGCCTTGTTATAAAACCTTTCATGACACACCACTAAAAAAGTATACAGAGAGCAGAGCAGTGTCTGTAAGCGACAAGTTCAGACAAATCTCAGTGGCATTTGCTCCGAATTTCTGCAGTACAGTGTAAAAAACCTACTTACATGCAGTTCCACCCACAAAAAACTCTGTGCAAAAGAAGATCCCCATGTATGATGGGATGTGAATTACAGGGTAGAAATAGCAGCAAGAAGGGTGTTAATAATCTGTGCACATGCAATAACTGTATATTGTGTTATTCAGTTAACTTGACATTTAGGAACTTTTCTACCAATGTCCAGCACAGACATGCCCAAAGCAGTGTATATCCTGCAATGATATCTAATTATGAGAACTTTCAGGAAATAACTTTGTCTTGAAATAATTTGAATGACAAATTTGCAGTGGCCTCTACCTCTTCCACACTGCAAATTAGAGTTGCATTTTCCTAAGCTGAGTTACACTGAGTTTGATGGCTGGCACAAGAGCTCCTGATGTCACACTAACAAACTGTTCACATTAGGTCAGATTCTCCTGTGATACGAATTTTACATAGTCCACAGAGAAGGGCAGAACTGGAGCTAAATTGATCTTTATTAGCAATGTAGCAAATGCTAGCATTTTTCATTCTTGAACTGAAAATAACTTAGGGTGCCAAACAAAAGCCGTTTCCTCAAGTCACTTTGTATTCTCGTTTCTGCTAATTTTCTGTTGTTCTTCCTTACTAGCTTAGGTCTGAGGTAGTGCTTTCTACAGGATGGGGGAAAAATGCAGTCTGTTCAGTTATATTTGACTTCCCCCCCCCTCTTTCACAAATTGCCATAATTACTAATTGTGACTGTGGACATATCAGCATGTTTTCTTAAGAACGTTTTCTATGTAAAGAGATAAGCTAGCTCCCTACCTCATGTACTCACCTACACTCCAACTCCATTATGAAAGCAAACATACATTTTTCAAAGCGGCTGACGAAAGTCTTGGGTCCCATTCCCTGGCAGCCACACTTGATAAATTACCAAGTCATACAAGCTAAGCCTAGCCTCTGTTTGCCTTACTGAAAGTAGTTTATTTTTAATATTAGAGAAGGAAAATACGAAAAGAAAAAATCTCTTATTAAATAAATGCAATCTGGAACTAGATTATTGGCCCTGGACAGAAAAGACAGTATGACATTTCTGTATTTCAGATTGGAGACCCATTGGTTCATATAATTTTGTTTGCTAACATTCAATCTCACATCAGGTCATATGGGGAGAAAAGGGACTTTGGTACAGAAAACAAAAATATCTACTTAAAACAACTATTCTCTGCATCTATTCCCAGCGCAACATCTGATTATGGTAATGTCTTCCAGATCTAAGCAAGGAGAAAAGAGTACTTAAAGTACGCTCAAAAGAAAAAATCATGAACAAATATATTGAAAAAAAAAACAAATGAACAGTCTAAACAGTGAGAGAAAAGCATCCAGAAGACAAATGAGGTGTGTGTGCGTGTGTGTGTGTGTGTGTGTGTGTAGAAATCCAGAAAAGTCCAGTAGCCTGAAGGAATCTAACGTGCAATATTGTGTACATCTGCAACCACCTCCAACCTAGACATTCCTTTTTATTACATTTCTACACTTGCACAGAAGGATATAGAAATACAAGCTATTATCGGAAAGGGTACTTACAAATACAAGCATGTGCACAGAAGTATAACTAGAGTGATTTAAGTTATAAGACTTCCCGAATCACATCACAGATGGGAAGGTATATTCCCTTCTACTTCGACGAGGCAGAGCTCTCTGACATCCACGGGAGCCCACTGACTTCATTGGGCACTAGGCTGGACCTACAATCCTGATAATTGAGGCAGTATAATATCTGCCACAAGTCATTATTATGCGTCATTTACTTACAAGCTTTAATTACATCTTCCACTTGGGAAATGGTGGCTACATGTGCTGCTGAAGCAAGCAGAAAGAGAAAAATTAACTAAACCAAGAGCCAGGTTTATGTTTTGACCTCCACTCAAAAGTGTTTGCTTCTCTGCATGCACTTGAGCTTTCTCACTGACTTACTAGCAAACACTGACTTTTCAGAAGCTGTCTTTATTTGCAGCCTTCATAACAGCACCTATGGGACTGACTCTCACAAGTTCACTGGGCCAATTACACCTTCCCCCAACCTTGCAAATCAGACTGCCTTTGTTGTGAGGCAGCTCCCTCCATACCTTCTCCTCTGAAGCAATAGGAATGGTTTGGCTGTGATACTCAGTTTTTAAATACTTCGATTCACCTGTCTGTCAATGCAGGGTCAAGCCTTAGAAGCTCTCATTTTCTCTCCTTTGTTTTCTTTCAATAGAAAAGGAAGATGCAAGCTAACATTTGCCATAACATACACTTACCTGGAATTGTCCATTTCCTCAAAGCACTACTAAGGGAGGCCATTCAAATAGATTCCTAGGAAAGCTGCTTAGAAACTAGGGATTAACAACTCAGAGAATGTGAACAGCAGGTCATACTTGTGATCAGAAGACCTAAAAGCTAAGGCGGTGTTCTCTCTTGGAAGCTTACACGAAGCCCTAGTGATCAAAGAAACTTTCATCCTTGACCTTAAATGGCTTTGAAATAAAATTCTGAAAACAGAAATTCTGATGCACGAATCTAAACACACATTTCACCCTGACTTTTAAGAGCAATATTCTAGTTTCCAACAATTTTAAGATGTGATACTTGGCAGACAATGCTGTTTACCAAGTTCTGAAAATGTGCTGCATAATGCTTGCTAAATAGAAAAAACATTTATTTTACTCATCAAAATCAGGCTGGATTGTAATATTTGTATTTGACATTCACCACTGCAGAAGTCTGCAGCTCTGCTTCACATAAGCTTATAGAAGACAAGTAAACAGGTAAAACAAAAAGCACCTTTACTTCCAAGCTTCCTTAAGGAAACTTGCTTCATTGAATGTTTTTAGAGGGCAGAAAGAACCTGCAGATTTCCACTGACTCTTCTCAGTACAATGGAGACAAGGTTGTATGAAAAGAATACATAGTTCAACTAATGGTCTCACTCACATTTCCAACGACGCGTCTAAATCCTGATCAAGAAAATGCTGTTGAGTCTTCATTCTCATTCTCTTATTCATCTCTTCTCATCTTGTTCTTACTCTTCTCAGCATCAGAAATTAAGTCACCTGAGTGGAACAGGCTGAGAATAAGAATGTTGGTTATGTAGAGATAGGAAAAGAGCAACTGATGGTAGAAGATAAAGAAGATAAGGCAGGAAAAAACTGTGAGAGTAGTAAAGCATCAAACAAGAACAGGGCAAGGCATACTGAATGTTAGACTTGTTTCAAACAATGCCTGAGGCAACTGCAGCTGACACTGCTGGCTGTGTAGGGACGAGTTAGCACAAAGATGCCTCCCACAGACCAGGGTACTAGAGCAGGTCATCTCCCCCAGGTCACGGATTAAAAAGCCATACTTGTCCCTGTGCACCTGGGCACTGAAACCCAGCTGGCACCAACCAGCTTCTCAGACTTTGGGGGCAGCAGCCCAGGTTGTGTGTATCAAGGGAATTAACCTGGCAACCTGGGGGAGAGGACGAAAGGTAGAGAAAGAAAGGGAGAAAAATCCAATCAATATTTCAATAGCTGCAGGTTGGCACAATATTCTGTACTTAACTGCTTTTTTTGTAGAAGTAAAATCATCTGTCAGTTTGCATGATAGCCCAATTCTCCCCTAATTCAATCTTGTTAAATTCAGTGCTAAAATTCTACTGAAAGCATTTTTGGTGTTGCGTTTGGAAGGAGAGAGGACAGTTTTGTTTTGACATTGGAAGAATAGAGATAGAGTTTATTTATTTATTTATTTTTTAAAGCTGTAACCATAATGACATGAGTAGAGAAGCAGAATCTGTGCCTTGCCTGTATTATTCTATGGTTTTCATCATAAGCTGCTAATCCACTGGGAGTGTTTGGGGGCAGGTCTGGGAAGGCTGAGAACTAGAAGATTTAGTGGCCCATCCCAGCAGGTGCCCTGCAAAGACCACACATCACCCTCCAGCTGAACATGTTTTAGAGTTCCCCAAAAAGACTGCCTAGGACTCTTATTAAAAATAAATAAATAAATCCTGGTAAGGAATAGTCATGGGGTGATTAGGCTGACACTGGAAACCCCAAGGCTATAACAACTCAAAGGGCAGATAAAAAAGTGCAAAGCCAGCAGCTGGACAAAACGGGTTTTTAAGGATAACAGAAAACACAGAACAATTATCCAACAAATGAAATACACTCCATATATACAGCAAATTGGGATGTAATGCAGAGATGCAAAACAATCAATAAAAAGCGAGGTAAAAGTGGTTGTTAGAAAACATGTGAAAATATACCATGTTCCTCCTAGCGATTGATTTGAGAGGATCACAACTCACTGTAAACCCTTCACCCTATCCTGAGCTAACCTTAGGACCCACAGATACTGTGGAAGGGCAAGCATAACACAGAAACACTAGGTAGACACTAGGAAGCATCAGTTATTTGCTCCTAGCAGTTGTTAAACCACAGCACCACTGATGTTCTTGTGCTGCAAAATTGTTTTGAGAAGAGGCAACACAGCAGCTGTCTATACAGAGTGGATATAAAAGATTCATTTCTCAACCAGCATGCAGAGCAGAGAAAAATCCATTTGTGAAAAACTTCAGAAACCAGAGGAAAAGCTGAAAATAAGGTTTGAAAATCATTTCTTCTGGATGAAAATGACATCAGCAATAAGATGTGAGGAATGGAGGCCATAACATCAAGTGTTAAAGGAAACCTGCAGCCTTTCTCTCAGCTCAGCAGGCTGAGAGTCTACAAGACAGAAAACCAGCTAATGCTGTAAACAAACTGTCAAGTGCAAGGTTTTATTCCTCCCTTTAGGAACAAAATGAGAAAAAGGACATCATACTTGGACCTTATGGTAGCTATCTTCAGGAAAAGAGATTAACTAGTGAATGACAATTATAGTGAATCTCTTAAGTGCTGTACTGTCCTTTCTCCATTTTGTTCATGCCAATAAGATTTTCTTATTCTTACAGACTCAAGCAATTTGATCACCAATTTCTGGTGAGTGACAGTATGATAGCCAAGTCAGCAATCTCATCTAGTCTTATTTCCCAGTTTGGGCTCACAATTGTTTGTTATCAATAGGGCACAGGGAGGCATAAGACCAGCATGAGAAGGGTTCATAAATCCACAAATAAATGTCAATAAAATCTGTATTCAGTGGCAATGAGAGCGTTGAGCTACTAGAAGAAAGGCGAAGTTAACATACTCATTGACTACAAGAAAATCCCAAATGGCAGAAAACCGGTACACTCGGCTACTCATCAGCCATCCTCACTAAGTGGCCACACAGCATTTCTAGAGACGGAGTGAGAACAGCAAAGGCTGTGACTACATATAGCACTATGATTCAGCTTATGCCACTGAACATACCTCTGAAACATCAGAGACCTAAGGAGTGAGAAAGGCACGACAGTACTTAAGAGCTCTTTCTCCTTTCGGCCTTCTGAAGTGGGCCGCATACGACCTGAAATTAAGGCCTGCCTTCCTGTTGTGCAAGGAGCAGTGCCGCTGAAGCACCAAGCTGCTGGGTTAGGCCAGAACATGGGCCTTCATGGGCTGATGCACATAAATCAGACCACGGTTATACTGAGTTTCTTGGCCCACAACCAATGACTGCAAACTCCCTCAATTGCTCTCTCGTGAGGCACATACTCTCTGGCAATTCTAGTGTATATAGAGCATATAAATATATACCTATTCATATATACATGTATATCTAGTGCCCAGCACTGCCAGGATGGAAAGGGCTCATGGTACTACCTCCCCAGCTACAGTGTTTTTGCAAACCGGGTGGTTTGGGGTTTGTTTTTGTGAAAGATGGACTACATGCAGGCCACTGATGGTAGTATCTCGTGTGATATTTGAACGGTTTGACAGAGACCTAAGCCAGAGGTGCCATGAATGGTAGCTTCTCCCCAGCAGACTCTCTCTGGGCATCCTCCCACCCCCCAGCTGTCACAGTAGAAATCGACTTAATATTTTGACAGACATTGTCTTCCTAGAAGTAAAAGCATGGAAAGTTTTTAATCCCTTTTGCAAGATGAAAGGATCAGGAAGAGAACAAGAGACCCGAGACAAAACCCACTAAAGGCGATCTGACCTCAGATCCTGCATTCAACTTTGTCACACAATTATTTCTGATTTAAAATCAGGTGTCTGTCACCGGCTCAAAATACAGGGTATGTGACCACAGCACAAGAAGATCCACTACTCTCCGATTTCCTGTGGTATATCCAAAGGGAAAGCTATGTCCCACATTACCTGGCTTATTTTCATGATTTAGAATGACCTGTTGCTGAACATGAAGAGCAAAGCAGCATAGCAGAACTGGTAACTGATGTCAGCTCTTTCCATCGATTTCAAACCGGAACCTGACTGGCACTCCAAGCACCAGCTCCCAGGGCTTTGAATAACCCACTCAGTAAGTTTTACTTTAGAAAAAGCTAAGATTTATGCCAAAAGGATATAACCGGAAATGGCCTCCACAGTGGTATGATCAGTCTTCAGCCTTTCCTTGACCATGATTCGATGAGGACTGAGATTTGTCAATAACCTTTTCTGAAGCTTTTGCATTCCGGTAACAGACCTTCAGTCACTTCCACTGACTGGCAACTTCAGTTGCTTAACTTCAAGTCTTACCTGCGTCTAATTTTCAAGTGGTGAGCATACAACATTTCCTAAAATTCAGCTCTAGGCATGTGCCAGAACTCAGGACAAACTATCCCAGGAATCAAGTCTGTTCTCCTCACTCCAAAGTTCATGGGGGAAGCGCAGGAAAAAACGAAAAAGCCTTCAAGACCCTCCTAGCTCAATATATGATAAATACATGCAACAACTGCAGTGTCTGCCGTACTTTATATGCTATATTTAATAGTGAAAATACTGAAACCTCACCTAGTAGATTTACAGCTTTTCAGCCCACATACACATTTTATGCTTGTTAATTTGTTACTTTATAAATCGGTCATTGCCAGGGCATGAAGAACATTTTAGCATCCTCTTCATAGAAAATGGCCCAACATCTGCAAGCAAAGGCATCAGGCCAAATTCCCATATAAAAGAACTCACTTAAGTGTCTTGGTGCCCCCTCAACAAGTGCTGTACTGAATCCTTAGTGTATTTCTAAGCAGCTTTATGTTGTGGCTTGATTATTTGATAACAACATTTTCTAGTACTTGCATCCCTCAGAAATTAAAATAGTAATCATTTTCATTTACTGAAGTCTCTCTCTTGCCTTTTACTCACAACTCTATTGAATGAAACATATTAGCCAAAAATTGTTTACAAATCCCTAGTTTGTAAACATGATGAAATGAGCTGTGAGAAAAAGGTACTTATCTAGAATCGCACAGCATATTTTAGAAAAATTACTACTACATGAACAGTCAGGCACCAGAATATCACACATTAAAAATAAGACTCATAATGGACTTAAAAAGCAGATATAAGACCCAAATGCCCCTTCTTCACAGCTTAATGCCTAATAAAGCCTAGGGTGAATCCACAGGACTTCAATGAACTTCTACAAATCCTGAGAACTGGTGGACATTTTACCTCATACTGCTCAAAAGACTAGAAATAGGAAAGTTAGGAAGTTTTGAGTTGGATAACAAATATGGAGATGAATGCATCTCCCTGGACATAGATACAACTTGTTTTTCCTCTAAACACACTACTCTTCCACTCACAAGATCATCTGTGATTCAGCTTAATCTTAGGAAATGTAAAAATTGCCTGCATGGAATGAAATAGCAATGCTTCTCTGTCAATTAGATCCCATTTTTCTGAGCACACTGATCAGAACAAATGGCCAGATGTTTAGATGAGCCCCATCTGGTTTGGACTCACTGGCCAAAGAGAAGTAGTGCAGGTAGAACAGTATTTCCTTTCATTAAGTATAAAGAGCATTATTCATCCAAAATATATTGAGAGAAATGTTAGGCAGATATTTTCTTCATTTTGCTAAAACCATCTTATATTAGCTTGACGTCACATGGCCTGTCATCACTGCAATTTTTACCATAGCAACCCATTATCCTACATAGTCACATGAACTAAAGCTGAATGTGGCACTGTCCCTATGCATATGAAGTTTTAATTTAGGTCAGTGTTCAGTGCTGCCAGCTGCAGTCAAGGAACTAGCCAGAACACAAGGAGATATGTACAGTGTGTACCAAGGCAATTTATATACGGAGGTGTTTTTGCAGTGCCACAGGGTTAGAAAAACATTAGTTACACCTCTGAGCTTAAGCTTCTGATTACATTTTCTTCTCATCTCTTGTACTCACATTGCCATTTGTAACGGGAGGATTTGTGGAGGAGCCTCATAGAGACACCAAGGACTTCTACACAAACGCAGCTGGAAGAGCACAGCTCCTCTTGGGGCACCTAAACAACAGGCCACGAGCAAAGCATTAAAACACTCCTGAAAACCCAGCTGCCTTACTCTACTGCTCAACAGGAAGAAGATTAATTTTCACAGCCTGAGATGCAAGTTTAGTTGGATCTAGGCTAAAATGCATCTCAGTAGTATAAAACAAACCCTGGAATCAGAAATCCAAATCTTGCAAAAATTAGGGATCCTTTTTTTTTTTTTTTTCCTCCTCTGGCACGTCGTTAAGAAGACACAAGCACTTGTATGTTTTCAAGGCTGATGTGACAGGAGCTGTAGAAAAATATAAGCTCAGTGCTGGCAACTAACTATAACAGAATCACAGAATGGTTTTTAAAAAGTGACAAGGCATTTGCTTGAGCTCAATATTATGAATATTTCCAACCACCTCACAGTAGTTCACTCTGCTTCTAGTGGGCTCAAAGTGCCATTGGAGGAAGACTGGGGGAAAGTTACTCCAGGACAGCTGCAAAACAAAGTGAATGCTTAGCCATGAAAGAAGAAAAAATGAAACACTGTAACAAGGACTTAGAAGCTAGTAAGTACTTGGAAATGGAAGTTACTACACGGAAACATTAAGCAATTTCAATATTTTCTTCCGACTTTTACCATGGAAAGAAAAATGAACTCCCAGATATGGTAGGAAGGATTTCATATGCCCACAATGCAAAGGGTTGTGCCACTGAATAAAGAACATCGCATTTGAACCCATCTCTGAGGAGTGGGTGGAAGGAGAGGATGATACAAGCGTGACATGACAGGTTGGTGAGTCTGACCTCACTGTAAGGTTTTAGAACAAAATTGTGAGAGGAGAAAAACAAAGACGGAATAAGCAATACAATACACGATCGAACATGTAATTAAAAGGTGAATGCATTCCCACAGGGTCATTTGAAGAACCAAAGCAGAAGTCTGAAGTACCTGGTCCCTAGATAACATCTCTTCTGCCCTGTCATTCCACATGATGCCTAGGGCCAGTAAAATCATTTACTTTTATTTCTTCTGCCCCCAAGTGGATAGCAAAACATTGATTCTGCTTTTTGGGCAAACTCTCAAAGACCAATCTCACACTAGAAAACTCTATGAATCCCTGTTACCAGGGAATCCTAGGGGGTATTTGTTGTTGTTAAGCTTCATTTCCTTTCTATTTTCTCCTTCTTGATCCTATTAATCACAGTACAATCCACAATTAGCAAAGTTGTGCAGATGAGTGTTCTGCATTTACAGGGGGGAGAAAAAACAAACAAAAAAACTCACACTCAGATTTCCAATCCCCTGCAAAGTGTCTCACTGCTCAGAGCACTCAGGGTGTCAAAGTGAGCTCTAGCTGAACTCCAGATAAACCAGAGATGCAAAACCAGTAAGATTCAGATTGGAGCACAAGTACTGGGTAAAAGAGAAGATTTAAAACTGAGACGCACTAGAACAGATTTTGTAAGTATCAAAAGATCTAAATACAGCATTGAATTAAACACACTGCATGGGAGCAAAGACAGGAACACCTTGATCTACCTAAAATGAATCTAAATGAAGAAAAGCTCCCAGGAAGTGCCCTGCTCCTACTTCATCACTGCACTGAACCACACACCTTCATAGTCCTCCAGGAAGCCACAGCTAAAGCAGTTAGATCCATATTTTCTTCTGAACCTCCTCCTCATTTCCAATTCCTGGGCTCTTTTACAGGTAACCATGTGTAGAAACACACATGAAGCTAATTTGTGTTTTTATTTTCAGCTGTCTTTGATACTGACCCTAACCGGATTCCAAACCAGCATTTCCAGTAAGTTACGTAGCCTTCGACTAAGATCTGAAATTCAATACCGTTCCTTTCCAGTTTTACTTAAAAGCTGTATCCAACAAGTCTCTTAAAAACCCGTAGGAGTCTTGAAATCTGTTTGCCCCCCAAAAGAAAATAAGTCTCCTTGTAGGTAGCTTGCACCCTCATCAAAATCTGCTGCTCATGACACTGGGCCAGAAATTGCTGATACTGAAGTTGAAGATCAGTCTTTCCAGTTCAAAGGACTGAATGTCATCATAACTTTCTGACAGTGATCCCCGTAGTGGTGAATAAATTGTGTTACTCTTTTTGTAGTTTACTACTGTGCATAAAAATTTGTTGCATCTGGACAACGTGAAATCCACCCTTAGTGGCTAGTGGTTTTGTTTGTTTTATACAGAAATGACGGTGTCAGAGGAACTCTTACAGAACACATGCTGAAAGTTTGGCTCAAAAGCAGACGCTTAGCTCTGACTAATGATGACTCCTCTCTCTTGAAGTAGCAAAGACATGCCCTTTCAGCTCTTTTTAAAGGCTCACACATTGCCACAAATTTAATAAGACGACCAGATCAAAGTGCCCTTAATAAGTTGAATTTCAGCACTCCTTGAAGCTAAGGAGAGCAAGGCTACATCTACAGAATGGCAACATCACTGATTTAGACTTTTCTCCACCAAACAATGATTTGATAACATGTAAAGGGTATTTTTGCATTGTGCCAATTTGTCTCAATGAAGCCACAAGGCAAAAGGAAAGCACAAAATGAAAACTATCAAGGAGCAGCCAGCTTTTCTGAAATTGAGAATATAATCTGTAAAGGAAGCCTACAGCAGCACAATGAATTTGTTTTTCCCTTGGTCACAGCTCTATAGTAGTAATATCTTCAAGAATCAAAAATAAGATTAAGTCTGTAATTATGGTACTTTACCTTCCTGCTCATGAGAAGCACTGCCAGTTTACTTTGGCACTCAAAGTATTCAGGAGCATCCATCCAACCCTTTGTCCGGCCAGACCGCATTCAGAGTGCTAAACCAGGGCATCAGGTGGCATTTTGGCAAAAAATGGATGTGTTTCTCCTGGAGTTCCAGACTTGAGCTGGCAGATACCCTTTTTTTGATTTAAAAATGTGTTTGGTTTTTTGTTTTTTTTTTTTGTTTTTAAATACTGATAGTTTCTCAGATTATGTTTCAGGAAGGGCTCACATTTGTGAGGACAGAATGAATGACTAGCATTACTCAGATCTGCTAAATACAGAACAGTCATATAGAAACCTAGTGTATTTCCCCAGTTTCTCAGAATCTGCTCATTTAATAAGCATACTTCATCACACACATGTGTTGTTGCTGCAGTAACAGCTCATCTTTGCTCAAGACACTGCAATGACAGCACTGTCATGCATGTCCATACTAATAAGAGTCACCGAGAGATACCACGTAAAATAAAGGTGAGTAGTATTTTGGATATTGTTTTCCTCCCAGAAATGTATCGTAACAGATGGAGACAAGAATTACACACACATACATGAAATGCACGTATGTTCACTAAATCTTGCAATAACATTGTCAAGATCACAGGAAAAAAATCAGACCTGGATTTCCTATGGATTTTAATTCAATTGTGACACCTTAAAAGTGTTTGATCAAAGCCCAGAAGTACAGAAGCTGACAAATTTTGCAGCTTTACACAAAACAAATCCAAGCTATCAGCAATGCCTGGTTTATTAGTACGTGCAATCAGTGATCAAATCATTGCATCTTTCCACAGCTTGTGGTAAGCAATATAGCACAGAGCCTAGATGCTAGTCTTGGCTGAACACACAACTGTGAACCTTGAAAGCATTTGGTCACATGTTTCTACCCATCCACTTGGAAATCAAGTTCCATACTGAGACAACCCATGTGCCAGCCTATAGTTTTCTGCTTGGAATACAAAATCATCTGTCTGTTACTCCATCACAGGTAAAGACAACATTTTCAACAGCTACTACCTTAAAAGACATATGTTTTAACTGAACTTTATTGAAAGGAATCATTCTTCAGGAATACTTGGAAAAGAGGGTACAGGACAGTCTAGACATGATTAGCTGTTTCTGTATACTTTTTCCTTTGCCACTAATGCACTGGAGGCAACAAGTTCTCTATGTTGTTGCAAAGAAGCACACAAAACTGCTGTGATCCCCCAAAGAAAGATGATACTTCCCCCCCCNAGAGCTCTGGAAAAAAAGTCTGCTTAGATTGTAAATGCCATAAGCAAGTTCTGCACAAAAAAATGCTGTATTACCTACTACAGCAGGAATGTTTTCTGTCCTAGATGGCAAAGAAATGGAGCAGAGGTATGCTCCTAAATGAAGGAGATCACTGCCAGAAAGGTTGTATGGGCCTCAGAACAGTGACTCAAAGGAACTGGTAACTTCTCCCACACCTAGGCCCCTCATTACTATCCTGCAAGGAGCAGTATTTACAGCAAGGTGCAGACAGCATGAGAGGCCTACTCTGAAGAGATCTAATTGGTTTTAATTTTGCTCTGGAAGCTACTCACTGCTTTTAAGAGAGTGTGGAAGAAGCTCATCAAAGTCATCTGGACTTCACAGATCACATTGGACCAAGCTGCTGTTACAAATGGTGTTAACTGTATTGGGATCAGGAATTTGTAACAACTACAATAAAATAGCAGTAAAAACCTGCTAAATAGCCTTACATCTACCTCAACTACGAGTCAAAGCAGGGAACTGTGCTAGATTCAGTAGAGATTTAATGCCAGACCATTGATATGTTTTCTCCCCGAGATTTACAAAGGTTTTTTTTCTTTCTTTCCATTAGTAAGGACCTGAGTAATTTCAATGACACTGCAGAAGACATACAGTGGTCATAAGTGAAACGCCAAATGCAGAAGCTTGGATCTTATTAGATACTGCTGCAGGAATAATTTTCTCTACTTCCTCATTAATAAAAATGTAACACCAGTGTACTCGCCAGGACTTAACACTTCCTCTTTTAAAAATATAGAAAGGCTGCCCTTAGCTAGTACCATCCTCTGTTTCTACGGATTGGTTTTAACTGATGACAAGCATAATACTGGTCATCAGCCTCTTTCCCTCTCCTTTACCACTAAATAACCTCTAGTCAAACACCATCCTACCGCTTATAAGGGCGCTCACTAGAAGATTCTCAGCCCCAGCAAGGGCAGTGGTGGATGTCTGGTTGATCTTGTTTCATATCCTTTATTTGAGACTTTATCCTATCTAATATATAATTAAACATGGCCAACATTCTCTCCTCTGAGCTCGTTTAACTAACATAACTTCAAAATACTCCTGCAAGATATAGAAGAGATACTGTACTTGTTCAAAGGCAGAAAACCAAGATGGGTCCCTCTCCCTACAGGGTTGTGGGCATGCCCAGGTCCCAGAGAAGGAGGGAAAAAATCAGTTTTCAGGTTCCCTTCCAATACAACATGCATAGAAGGTCATGTGCTTCACAAAAGCCAGCATGCTCAGGAGGAGGTCAGCATAGACTGTAGGAGAACATGATGACATGAGATGCTCTGAACAGCATCTCTTCCTGGGGAGCATGCACCTTTTGGGGACCTGCAGAAACAGGTCCATTTCACCTGGCATTCATGTTTGCACAGAGATCCAAAAAAGCATTCAGGCACTACTCTCCAACAGAAAAGCCACCACTTTTTTTTTAGATATCAGACCACTTCTGGAGGCTAAAAAGAATAATTATTGGCCATTCTTATGCCCTAAATATATATTCAGAATAGCCATTTCACCTTGGCTGCCAAACAACAAGCACATGTTACCTGTACTCTCTTAAAAAAAAAAAAGTAAATAAAGGGGCAATAGAAAAGTTTTCTGGAATGTAATGCGACCTTGTCCATCTAAGCTGAAAATGTCATTCCAGAGTTGTTTGCTGGCTCAGAGAAGACTTCCTCAGCTCCTTCCCTGTCTCCTAACTCCAAGGAGAGCTGGCTCCCACAGAAGAAGCCCCTCAGGCCGATTCCTGCTTGCTTGCTTCAAACATCCGCTAGCTGTTTGCAGCTGCATCTGTTCATTCTAGTTCACTGGAAAAGGTCTATTTTTCCAGCATGAAGCAATGCAAGGCAGAGCATAACTGTATCTGAATTCAGGCTCTAGTGCACTTAACTAAGATATGTACATAAATTGCAGAGAACAGAAATAATGTTTTTGATGACGTACTCTAGCTGCCCTCATCACCCAGCTCATGATAAGCACTCATCACAAACAAGTTTACCTTCCTTCCACAAACAATTACCCATTTTCTATTTCTGCTCTATTGCTCTCTGATGAAAACCCAGCACCTCTAACCAAATTGTAGCTCAGCAGCTTGCAAGTATCTGCCCAGAAATATTTATCTACACTAAACCATGACATATTTTGTGTAATCTAAAATACTTTACCGAAAGTAAGATTTAACAAACAATGCAAAAAGACCACTCACATTACTTACACTTTGGCCGTGCTGAAAAGAAAGGCAAGATGACCATCAAGAAATCCTAACTTTAGACATCCAGACACGAGCCACGACACCTAAAATCAACCGCCACTTGCCTGCAGCCAGCAGAGATGCATGCAATGTATTCAGAGGAGTTTAATACAACTCATCTGATCCAGAGGAGGAACCTACATGTGGGCAAAACAAACTGTGCTCTGGACTGCCCTGACTATCCACTAAAAAGCAAGAAGGTGACACCTTAAGGTGACTAGCAAAGATATAGACAGCTATGTGGCAAGCAGTGAATCTGTATTTTGTCAAATGAATCTCAGGCTGAACTGAGGATTACTGGAAGCAACTTCTCCAGGAGGTGCTTCGGGAAAAGATCAAAAGACAGCAGGCAAAAAAAAGAGAGAGGGCCCAGGAGGTGCTTTGGGAAAAGATCAAGGGATGGTGGCCCAAAACAAAAGGACAGCAGGCCCAGGAGGTGGTCTGGGAGAGGGTCAAAAAAGGACGGAGGGCCTGGGAAGTGGTTCCGGAGAAGGTCCCTAAAACACAGAACGAAGGTCGGGGAGGTGGTCTGGGAAAAGGCCAAAAAAAAATCAAAACATGGAGGGCCAAAAAAAATGGAAGGCCTGGGAGATAGTTCTGAAGAAAGCCAAAAACAAATGGAGGGCCAAAAATGCACAGAGGGCCTGGGAAGTGGTTCAGGGGAAGGCCAAAAAAGGACGGAGGGCAAAAATGAATGGAGGGCCCAGGATGTGGTTTGGGAGAGGGCCAAAGAAGTATGGTCAAAGATCAAAAAGGAAAGGTCCTGGAGGATGAAAAGAGGGAAGGTCAAAAAGGAAAGGTCCTGGAGAATGAAAAAAAGAAGGCCAAAACCGGACAGTCAAGGAGGGCGGATAAAAAGGAGGGCCAAAACAAGCCAGTCCAAGAGGTAGTCTGGGAGAACGTCAAAAAAAAAAAAAAAAAACCAAACACGAAGGTATGGCAGGTGGTCGGGGAGAAGGTCAAAAAAAAGAATTTATCAAAAGATGGACAGCCAAAGAAATGGAGGACCAGGGAGATGGCCAAAAAAGGACGAAGGGCAAAAAAATGGAGGGCCCGGGAGCAGGTTTGGGAGAAGACAAAGGACAAGAAGATCAGACAAAAAAAAATGTCAGACAACATGTGGAGAGAGACGGTCAGAGAGGGCAGGAAAATACCCAAAAAACAAAGAAGATCAAGAAAGGACAAAAGTCAAGAAAGGTCAAAAGGAAAGGTCAAAAGGTCCAAAGGTCATGAGGAAGGGTCAAAAGGTCAAAAGGAAAGGTCAAAAACCAGATGGTGAGGGAGGGCGGAGAAATAGGAGGGCCAAAACCAGACAGTCACACACACACAAAAAAAGAATGAAAGTCCAGGAGGTGGTCCAGGAGAAGGTCGCAGAAAAAACAAAACAGAATGAAGGTCTGGGTATGGTCATCAAAGAAAAACAAACAAAAAAAAGAAGTTCCAGGAGGTGGCCCAGGAGAAGGTCACTAAAAAAAAATTCAGAAAGAAGGTAAATAAGAAAAAGAATGAAGATAAAAGAAATAGACTGAGGGCCAAAAAAAAAAAAAAAAAAAAAA
>VXAA01002399.1:0-23090 GCA_013399115.1 Anseranas semipalmata
GGTTTAACCAAGCTTGGTAGCTTATTTGTGATGTTGCGAATGTGGGCCCGTAGCAGGCAGCAAACGTCTCGAGAGAGATTGTCTGGGCGGCAAATGGGCGCTTCAGTGCCTCTCGGAGAGCAATCTCCAATTACCAACACCCTTCGTGCTTTTTTTGTGGCACTTGTTCTTATACGCGTGGTTTGCTGGTCCACCTTTATACTGTTGCCCTTTCCTGGGTCTTGACCATTACCATTACCATTGTTGTTATTAATATCTTCACCTTTTTTGAGCCCCAGAGCATCATATCTATTGCGTAGGGGCACTTCGGGGGTAAGGGGAACATTCTTCCTTCTGCTCTGAGCAGAGACGAGGGTCCAGCTTCCCTTGTCTTGAGAGTCCATCAGTTGTGCCAATTCAGGGTCGGAGGCTCCCTTACCATTCCCTTGTGAGTACTTAAGGCAGGGCTGTTGCTCAGCCCATGCCAGCACATGATACCACGCATCAATCTATTGCTCAGATTCCCGGATGCTTCACAGCCTGTTGAGCTCCTCTCGCAAGACAGCAACTTGCTCAAAAAGCTCATCCAGCTGGGCACGCTTGCACCCACGACACCCAACTCTACCTTCGGGCCCTAGGGGGACTTCCAGATTCTGGAGTTCCCTGCAACTGAGGGTCTGGGAAGCTCTTTCGGTCCTCAGAAGCTCTGTCTGCTTGTAGGCATCTGCCGGGGGGGGATCATGACCCCTCCGCCTGGGTTTTGGTCTCTTCAGTATGTTTGATTTCACTAAGCTCAGCTGTTCAACTGAAGAAATCTCAGAAACATTTCTGATTATCTTTGAAGATTCATGGGATGCTAGAAGTCAAACATTGTGTCTATCTTTAAAGAGGCCACGGGGTGAGGAAAAAAGAAAAGTCAGAGAGTTGACAAGCAGTCAGGTTATTTTCAATTCCTCAGAATGTGGAACAAATAATTCAGCTTACTATTTGCAAGATAACAAGGAACTGAGTAATGCCAACCAATATTTTCATTCAAGTCTGGATAGCAAGGTTAATAAAGAAAACAGGAGGTGTTATACGTGATGATATTTTGCAGTCACAAGCCATTTATAAAATAAATCTAGGGAAATACTGCTTTGATTAAAGTACTATTGAGTAGGGGTAAACTACACTTAAAATTATATCTACTAATGGTTCATTGTCAAAATGGAAGAAAGCATTGAATAGGACTAACTCAGAGAGTGTCCTCCTTTTAGCATTCGATATCTTCATTGATGATCTCACTGTTAACAGTTGTTAACATCTGAGAATCCCATGATGATGGAAGAGAGTGAATGTATGTTGGAGAACAAGACCAGAATTCCAAATTGTCTTCACAAGCTGAAGTCTCAAATGATAGAATGATATTCATTAAGTACAGAATTTTACTGTTAGGCAAGAATAATTAGTTGTACAAACACAGAGTGGGAAACAGCAAGATGGCTGTAAACAAGCATCAACAATAGCACCACTTTGTGAAAAAAGTGAACATTTTAGTTGGATACACAGCAGATGTTTTGCATGCTACAGTTTTTATACAATCCTCCCACTTTGCTCAGATTTGATGAGGGGTTAGGGGGAACATTGAATAGAGTTTGGGCATTCTGCTTTGAAAAGGATGAGGACCACAGGGAAAGCATTCAGAGACAGCAGGGACATGATCAGGGATGTAGCACACTCCACCTTCAAAGGACAAGTGGAAGGATTAGGACTGTGTGGGCTAAAGGTGAAAAAAATAAAGGATTGTATGGTTTGCAAAATAGGAAAGGAGGAACTTGTTCTCCAGGTATATGGTGAGTATGGGTCTCATAGTAAACCATGAGAGTGGCTTACTTGCAAAAGGCAAAAAAAATCTTTGAGGCAAAATCTAATCCTAATCTAATCATAAGGGTAGTGAAACAGTAATAGAATAGACCACCTACCATGATCATGGATCATGGAGTCTGTAACACTGGATGTTGTTAGGAATAGGCCACTGAAAAATGAGTATAGTGGAATACCAGTAAGGACATGTACAAGATAACCCCTCATAGCTCCTTACACCTTTTTGTATCAAGGATCTTACATTTGGATGAAAGATTCAGAAACTTTCTTATCTGTATAATCAATTATACTAAGAATGCTAATATCAGTCATGGGGCACAGGACAGATTTGAATGAACAAGCTTGACCAAGAAGTCTAGACTCCAGATCTTCTCCTGTTTCCTGTCACAAAAAAAAAAAAAAATTAAAAGAATAGTATGGTGCAAGAGCTTTCCTGTTGGACTGAATCCAGAGCTGTTAATTAATACTTAAATATGTATATTCATTTCTTGAAAAATGTCAAATCAGACCTGTAGAGGAGAGCTCTCAAAGGGCAAGGCTACAGTCTGTTAGATTAAAGATCCAAACCAATTTTTCATTTAGATTCACAACTTACTCATGGTGTTCATGTATACATACATGGTTAGATGGGTTTATAGGTTGATCTCTGAAGCTTTCAAGGCTGATCCATGTTTCTGTCCATGCAGTCTGGCTATCTAAAGGCAAGGCAGGCTAGCACCCTGTCCAATTATTCTATTGGTGTTTTGTGCTCTGAACTCTTTAACTCACAAACATTTTGACCTTGAGCTTCAGATTAATTTAATCACCAACACTATTAATAGAGAACAAGGTGGCTTTGGGAGTCAGTGCAGCCAGAATACTCTTTGCCTGGCTACATATTCATAGCCAGTTTGTCTGCGGGAAGATTGGTTCTGCAGTGCTTTAAACAGGTCACTCTCTTCGTGTTTCTGATTAATGTCTGCCTCCCAAAGCTTGACCTAAATACGTTGTTTTAAGCAGTTTTATCAAAAAATGCTTCACTCTCTAATAGTATACCACTCACAATCGATTTGTTGTTAATTGTGATTATCCCTCATCAGTAAACAGAAGGCACTGCTGTATACATTCTGTTGATTTGTACCTGTCTGCTGTGGGTTAATGGCATGATTAAAAAACATTTCACACTGAGTTTCCAGCATCAGAAAAGCACTATTATTCAGTGGCTGACTTTTACCTTAGGCTTAATGTTCAACTCATTCTTGTGTAGCTTATCTGGAAAGAAGAATATTAACATTAACAAAGACAAGTAATTATATCTCAGCAATGCATAGCATTATAGTGGTATTTATTTGTCTCTTCACTCCCTCAATAACTTCCTGCACCTTAACTTGGCATCTCTTTTTTAAGCTTGAGTCTGACATTTCAATACCTTTGAGTATTCAAAAAATGTCCCAAAAGGTACTGATTTCAGGTGGTTAGACATTTCAAACTAGGACTTCCAAATGGCTGCATTAGTTTTGAATGATCACATGTCATTACTTTATAGCTTTCTCTGACCCTTCTTCTATTTTTATTATATGCTTCGTGGCCAAATTCAGTACAGGAATATAGCCTACACTTAATTATAGCAGTACTGAATTGGATTTCAGCATCCTTTGACCTACCATTGTAGTGATTGTTGCCTATTACCTTTTCAAGCTTTCACCTCAGGAAATTTAGTATTTACTATGGAACCCTTTTAAATGTGCCTGTCCTACATAACTATCCCAACACAACTAAATTTCCCAGGAAATTATTAAGCAAACTGAGAAGGAAAGAATCATTTCAAGGCTGTACCAGTCATGAACCATGACTTCACAACTGTAGCCATCTTAAAGTGATGAAAAAGAACCTATATGAATGAGCAATACAAATTTTTGATAGAAAATGTGGATTTTAGTTTGCAAACATTGAAGAAATTGAGTGTTTTTGCATGTTTGCTAGCTTTTTCCCTTTAAGGAAGAAAAAAAAAATGTTTTTAAGAAGATGTTTAAGTATGACAAGGCGATTCTGCATAAATCCACAAAATACGTGCAACAAAATAAAAAGTCCCTGTTTTCATTACAATTCCTATGGAGACATCATATTTGCACTGAGAGACAGTAAAGACAAAAGAGTGTTATTGCATATCCTGCACTTCAGCTGACTATTAAGCCCTCCAGATTCCCACATGAAAGAACATTGTGAAAGGAGAAAAGAATGCACAGGAGGAGGCAGAAGAATACATTTCTGAGCAATATACTCTTGGCAGGATATGCAGTGTTGTATTGTACTTCAGTTGGCCTGTCATGTTTTTCCCATATAAGAAAACAAGCTCAGAATAAGCTAAACAAGCTCTTCCAGCATGATTGGCTTTTTATTTTATTTTTTTTTCTATAAATGTAGACAACAAATAAATAAAATATATATATACTCATGTACTAATAATACTGATGTAAGTCTTCACCCGTCTTTGTCCTTCATGATGTTGGCACACAACTAAGGCAGGCCTCTCACTTTCCAAAGGGTGATACTCATAACCAGCTAGCAGCTTGCTCTGTGCTCTTCTGACCAAGGCTTTTTAACTGACATTGGCTTTATGTCCTCCTGATTTGGAAGCAGCAGCCACCACCACCCGGCAATCCCAAGGACATATGAACACCTCTTCATCTAAAAATCTAATCAACAACTGAGGACCACCTTCAAAGTCAGGTTTCTCACAGAGATGCAATTAGAATGGACAATGGCCAGGAGACACTAAATAGCATTAGAACAAAAGCAAAGACAGAAGCTCAAACCTGCCTAATGCACTTTTATTTATTTATTTATTTAATATATTAATTATATTGGCAGAGTATGGAAATTTTCAGCAAACAACCTCCAATATGACCTTTATAATAGGAGATCAATAACAGTAACATAGAAAAAAAAAGAAATGTAGGTGTCCTGTCTGAACTTGAGGAAGTGGAAGGAGTCAAGCATAATTCACATTCTCTTCCACTTCACATTGCCAGTCTCCATACTTCTGTCTGGCTGTCTGAGTAAACTCTCTGGGTTTGATGGCTGGTGTAAAATGCAAGGTTAAGCAGAGATGATCATTTGGCCTTCATTTTATTGTAGATTGTTCCTAGAATGTTTGCCTTTGTTCTGTTGTTTGCTTTTGGTTAAGAGCTGAGCTCTTGTGGTTCACCGAGATGTGCCCTGGAGTCTTCTGTCCCTCCAACTCATCACCTGACAGCAATGATTGTATAGTGTAATTAAAAGTCAATGCTAGCTTTTGGGATATATGCTATAATAAAAGAACCATCTGAAATTAGGGCTTAAATAATGAAAGTTTCAGGGACATGTAGGCTGGTATTTGTTATGCATTTTAATAGAGGAACTTTGCAGCTAATTGGAGGCTAACTAAGCCCTTTGGACACATTTCAAGTCACGTCAGTGTTTTTTTCTCCCCAAGGAATCTGATAGGCCATGCAGCTTAATACCGCCTTTTTCTATCTTAATTACCACATTGAGTTGTGCTAATGTAGGTTTACTTTAGAGGCATGTGTTATGATTATAACCCAGGCAAGAGTTTCTACTACAAGCATCAGAATCTAGTTTAAACACCTCTCTATCAGCAAATAGTAGAAGAACAAAAATTAAAGAACAATTTGCTTCTGAGGCTAATGCATTGTAACTCACGCACATGTATCTAGAGAAGGTAGGTAATACGAATTACTGTGACCCAACCCTGGTAGCTCACAAACAACTCTTTGTTATTCTGCATTTGAGGCATTATTAGATCTGTTTTTATACAAGATTACACATTCACTGGGCTGCAAGAATTGCCCTTGCCATGAACATGCATTCTTTCTGGTGGCACTGAAGAGGCTCATCAGTTTTGGATGTGTTAAGCCTGTGAATGGAAATCTATATTATGCAGTGCTGTTGCAACTGCAAACATGTGGCTAACGGAAAAATCATTATGATAATCCCATTTATTTGCTTCTTGTAGAACTTCTGCAAAGCTTCGTCAATGAACCCAGTAGGCTGACCTTCATAACTCAGGCTGAAGTTAGGGAGAAGGAGAAGCACTTTTAAAGGAAAATGAAATCCAGACTTGTTGAGTTTCATAAATGTCTATAGAAAATGCTCAATAGTGCAAAAATCACTGACAGAAAAAAGGTCACATACTTTATGGTGGTATACATGCATATCTTTGTTAAGGAATTAGGAAAAGAGTTGAGCTTAATTTCTGGAAGGTTAGCTTCTTCCCCATTTTTCCATGGGTCTGGAAGCAAAGTGGTTTGTGTGAGTATATATAGAGAGAAATCCAAGTTTTGGGGGTACTTCTCCAGTCTAAAGAGATGTTAAGGCTTTTTTGGCCAAGAATTCTACTAGCAGCATGCATACATTTCTCATCAATCCCATATCTTTCTCTACCTTTCCTGCCTCCAAAAAAGAAATAAAGTCTATTTAAACTGTGCATATGCACCAAAGATTTTCATTTATGGTACTTTCATAGCTACCGAAGCCATATTTCAGGATAAGGAAAAGACATGAGTACAAAGCTTCTTTTCTTTGCTTTCTTGAAGTGTCTGTTAATGTCCTCTGACCTTTGAACATCCCTATGCACTCTTATGCAAGTCAAATAAATATCAGAAAGTTCAGCTCCTCTCAGTAGTAGTGCCCATTACTATGGTCCGCAGTAAAACTGACTCGTAATAAAACTAAGAGAGTCTAGACAACCCGAAGAGCTTGGATTGCAAGACCTCCTCACAGGTATGCTGTATGTTGGCTGCTTGAAATTTCATCAAGGTCAGGAGACAACATGAAGCCTTAACTGCTCTAGGTGATGCTGCTCGGCAAGGGGGGTTGGACTAGATGATCTTCAGAGGTCCCTTCCAACCTCGTCCATTCTGTGATTCTGTGATTCTGTGAACTGGTTTCCTAAGAGACTCACATCTCCTTGACCTTCTAGGAGAAAAGTCTGAGAAGGCTCCAGTTTCCATATGTTCAACCCACTGTGTGACTTTTCTGATCATTATTCTTGAGGAAAGAGGGCTGCTTTCTCTTTGCAGTGGTTTGATAGGGTTTGTTGTTAGGAAGAGGATGCTCTAATCACCTCACATGCTTAGGCAATATGCAAAGAATGACATCAAATAAAATAAATTATTCTGAGTAGTGGATGACAGAGCATGTGAACATGCAACAAGGAAATAGCACTGGAGGTGAGGAAGAGTAGAACAGGAAGATGCTTTTAGTGTTAATGAAGAGGTTGTCTCAGGTCATCTCCTTGGTCATTGCAGCAAAAGACTGTCTTGCTATTAAGGCATCACAGTTTGGAAAGTCAGGGTAACTTGACTTACTTTCCCTTGCCATCTCTTTCCTGATTGTTCATCCTCTGTCCCTCTTCCTTCCTCTTTGCTAGTCAAGACCACAGCTATCCTTTCCATTCCACAGCTATACTGTCAAAACTCATTCTTTCATTTCATGTCTCACAAAGTCCAGCATTGAGTATTTTGTGGGCTTACACACTCCTTCTGCTATTGCTTTTTGAAAAGACTCCTGCCAAAAAAAAAAAAAAAAAATAGCCTGCCCAATTATTAAAAAAAGCATACAAATTTACTGCAAAAATAATAGCAAAACAAATGTGCAGATGATATTTGAGAAAATACTGACAAATTCTTTTGGCTGAATTCAAGCAATTGTAACTAGTAGTAAAACACGACACTTTTAGTTTTTAGTCTGAGCTCATCCACTTGTCATGGTTAAATCTGATATATTCTACATTGTACAGAGAACTTTAGCTATGTTCAACAGTTCATCCATACAGGGATAAAATCCTTTGTATTATATATATATGCCATTTATTACTTATAAGAACATAGGTTCTATTCTACTATTCCTCAATTTAAATTGTCATTAACAACAGATTAACAGAAGTGTCTGTGATCAGCCCTTTTATACACTATTGGTCTTTCTGACCTTTACAAACTTTTTTTTTTTTCTGAAATATGCTTTCTTGCACTCTCTGCAACAGAAAGGTTTTTTTCTGCTTCTCATTTTTGAGTTCATTCACATATTCTTTGATGTGCTAAGCCAGCTAACGCAGTGTAGTGGTTGTGTAGTACTTGCCATCATTCTTACTCTTTATTTTCCTTATCCTAGCCTCCTGTGCTTTGTCCTTCCTATAAATTGATAAATCCATAATTCTGCAGTAATTTATGCTTCCACTATTTGCACTTCTTTACCTGTTCCATTTTCCCCTTGATTGGACAATCACCATTTGTCTAGTTTTTCATTTTACTCCATAATTCTATTTTAACCATGACTTGTATGATATAGAAGAATTTATATTTATTTCTCCTGTTCATCTATGAGTTATTAATTAGGAAAGTTTTGCCAAGTAATGTCAGTTTAGTTCTTCTTTTGATGATTAAGAATAATTCCTTCTTTTCCATCTCTGTTCTTTCTCTGAAAACTGATCTGCTTTTTAACATACAACTCCTGTATTTTCTAACATTTCTGTACCTATTAACATCTGCTTCTTGATGAGCAGCTGATGCCTCCATCTAAATCTTTAAGTATAACTGGAGGATCATGAAAATCAAAGGTAATGAGAATGGCAGAAATGACACCATACTATGATTTTGTCTGAGCTGTGCACGGAGGTGCATCTTGTCAATTCATCTTTACTTGGATTCCTTTTAACTAATCAGTTACCTTTTCCACTGAGTACCTACACTTTTCTGATATTCAAACTTTGTTCTTTTAATTGTCATAGATTGGAAAAAGCGTGCTTTTTCCTTTTTCTTTTTCCCACTTGGGAAACTCTCTTCCTCTTTAAAAATCATTTATTTAGTTCAACAAGTTCAGACAGCAAAGAAAATGCTAGTTTTGTATCTATATACATTTATGAAGTTATTTCACAAAAGTGTTTGTTGGTAAGAAACCACTCCATGTTTTAACTATTAAATGGAACAGTGTTACAGAGGTCTTATTAAAAGTTTTCTCGCTACATCTATAACCTTGTGAAAGAGCCACTCCTGGAATAATTCAAAATATTGCACTATATTTTCCTGCAGCACAACCATCCTCACAGGTGCTTTATGTACTTGTGTTCTCAGTGCTCTGGGGTTTCTTCGATTCTCATAACAATTTGCACCATTAGGTCTGGCTTAGAATGTCACCTCACTGTAACTGGGATTAACAGGAATCTTTAAATAACCCTTTCTGGATTATTTTTCTTCTGCAAAATGATCAGAAGGACAAAGCCCATTCCCTGTACCCTAGGAGGTAGAAAAAAATATCAGAATGCACCTCACAGTGTCTTTCTCTTCATTGCTCTCCCCTTTTGTGAAGCAGCTGGCTCTGTTCCAGTCACTTTGAACACAAAAAGATGGAGAAAGAGCAGGGCTATACTATCTGATGATCCTTGCCCACTTTCTACCTCCCATTTGCTTAATCTCTGAGAACTGGTCAAGCAGTCTTTGCTTTTCCCCTCTGTTGATACACAGGCTGAATCTTGCTTTTTAAACAGCTGAGCAATGGCAAGGACAACCCAGTTCTTGGTGAACTTCTAAGCAGTTTTCAAAATAACATTGCTGCTTGGTAATTTTTCATACCTGCTATGCAAAATGCTGGATGCTGTTTTAAAAGCAAATTAAACTGAATAATATTAAACAAGCAGAAGAATCGTCAGTAAAATATGTTATCAC
Organism: Anseranas semipalmata; assembly: GCA_013399115.1. Classification (NCBI taxonomy): domain Eukaryota; kingdom Metazoa; phylum Chordata; class Aves; order Anseriformes; family Anseranatidae; genus Anseranas; species Anseranas semipalmata. Next base: position 9,543 of record VXAA01002399.1, read on the forward strand.
TCTTTTTTTTTTTTTTTCAGAGCAGGATCAAAAGATCCAAACATCACAAATATCTCCTTACAGAATATTCCAAGGCACAGTGGTATGTCACTTTGAAATAGGATGATAGATATAGCAATATTTATCAAACCAATATGATTCAATCTCAAGCTGCCACGCAGAGCTTTATATAAGACAGTAAATACAACGTGCTCATGGAACAGGTCACATACAGCTTTATATGCAAGAAGTAAGATCTGAAAAAAATCAATTCCATGCTTGATCAGAAGCAAGTGACAAGAGAAAGAAAGAAAGAAGCCAAGACAGGCAGAATATGCTGTGTGTATTTGAGATGAACAATAAATCAGACTGGTTCTATCAGGCAATTCAGCACAGTGACATTTTTCTACAGCATGAAATGAACGATCAGGTTCCCAGATATGAATAATGATCACAACTTGGAAATACTGTTTTTGCAGAGAAAGAAGAGAAAAAGCAAACACACAGAGAAAATGAAAGGGCAACATCAAGAGCATTGATGGGTCAGCTCTTGGAATAAGGGTCATTGATGTGTCATGGCAGCAAAATGTCCTAGAAGCAGAAACATAACCTCTGTTTTTTAGCCACTACCAGTGTTTTCTTCTCCTTTCAACCTGTGTGTGGAGTACTGTGTGTACTAAAGTGAGGGCCTGTAGCAGTGAGGGTTTATGCTGAGTACGGTACTGATCTTACCATGGTACTGTTCTTACTATTGGTGATGCCAGCAGGATCTGCATCAGGGACTAGGGGCAAAACTATACCATTCACTTAAAAAAATTGAAACTCTAGAAGTAGAAGCTATTTGGAAGAATGTCCTAGAGAGCCAAGTTGAATGGCTACAACCTCACCTACTCTCAAGCTCAGCTGGCAAATTTTTGAGAGTGCACACAGTTATTGATACTCTCCAAGCATGTTGGCAGATCTGTAAGATCTGTAGTGTGGACAGCAAGGCAGGGTAAACAGACTTTACAGATCTGCATAGTTTAGTTCAAGGATTATGTACACCATATATATATAAAAGTGACAGATATGGTATTGAACCTTGAGGATTAAGGAACAGTACAATCATCATGAAATACATAAGCATGAATATTAACCCACTCTCTCAAAGCAACGGTTAGTTTGCTGATGATTGTGAGCCAGTGATATTAAACAGTATATAACATTTGGGGGAGGTAACATGATACTCTATGTCACATTATTATATTGGAGTGTCTGTTTCATTAGTAAAATGTGATGTTATTCTTCAGCAAGACAACCAGAACAAAGTTACAGTTATAAATATAGGGAAAACTTCTGAGACAAAATTCGCAATGGAAATTTAATAAGTACTCTTTAAGAGGAGAAGGGAGCTAAAACTGAGATTGATTTTGTCAAGATCATTCATTGCAGTGTGAAAGAATGCCCCAAATTTGTAGACACACAAGTAAATTTGGAGTTAGGTTTTCAAAATAATCTTTGCTCAATCCTGCTATCATTTGGACATGTGCACATTTATTTGTCTATGCATTATTCAAAAAAAAAAAAAAAAAAGTGTCATCTTTGGCATTTGGGGGTTAAGAAAAAAAATAAAGAAATGCAATAGATGTCCTGAAAACTGACATGGACTAGCAATTTGTTAGACAGATATATATAGCTGCCAAGTTTAGAAAATTTGGATCTAGAGCCTCTGGCAGCATATTTACAAAAACGAGATAACAAATACAATTCTGTACTCTCTAAACTGCTACTCTGAATACAAATTAGTCAAAATTGCTGCAGTATCTTTTTTATTAATGACTGACAACTAAGTCCATTGGATCAAGGTGAGAAGCTGGCTTCCTTAATATTTTGTGAATTATTTGTCCACTTATCACACTTTAAAATAACAGCATGCCCATCTACTGAGGAGTGGGGAGAGAGAGAGAGACTGTCACTTAGAATTATATACCAATAATTAACATTTGTAATAATAGAAATATTTCTGCACATCAGCCTTACAATGGTATCTGGTGCCTAGAAATCAGGTATTCCATTTTACAGAAAAGAAAACTGATAAATGTCCCACGTGATTAATATTAAGCCTGTATGGTAAGACACTATAAAAGAGCAGAAATTAGATTTTTTCTTCCTTGAGAAAGAACATTGCAAAATGAAGAAGCTATGCAACCATGCACAAGAAGCTGCTAACAGAGAACATAGGAAGGACAAAGACATTGCTACCTCCAGCAGGCACTCATGGCAAAGAAAAAAAATCCCATGTAGGGGAGCGTTATCTCCAGAAGGATTCAGTCATTCTCCTTTCTGAGCTCACCTCACAGATACATAACTGAGGATGTAAAAGAAGCAACAGCTTCCTAATCCTACAGTTAATTTCTGAACAAGATTTCACTAGCCCAAGGCAAAAATCAATTTATAAAAAGATAACATTTAAATGTGATTTTTCCTTTAGTTTCTGCACAAACAGGAGAGACAGGAGAGAAGGAGATTTTTTCAATATGTCACGATGTTTTTCTTACTGAAATGACACTATTATGTCTTTGGGGCACAACCTAATCTTTTTATTATGTGTATACATCTTTGGATTCTGACCATTAGCCAAACCACTGAGTACTAACAAACAGTAATGTAGCCCAAACATTAGATGATAATTCATAGTAATACCACCAATAATCAAATAAAGAACAAAATCTGAGCAAGGAGTTCTTTAAACAAAATTTCCATTTGATTCATTCTCTCCCATATACCTTCTCTGGGGGGATACTGTAGCCACTTTTGACATAATTTTCTTCCTGAAATCCCAGTCATTAAAGTGTATTATTTTTAAGTTCATGTGTTTTACATTAGAGTAGATAAGGTCGGAATGGTAATTTAAACTTTGGAGGGAAATTATTAAGCTTTGTGACAGCCTGTAGCTCCCAGCTGGAGTTGTATCTACAGTGTTGAACTGGTGTCAAATTTGCCTTTTGCAAGGATGACCAGATCTACATACAAATCTGCATCTTCAAATACCTTTAAATTGGGATTTTTCATTCTAAAGTATCCACGCAAAAACATATATGCAGAATCCACACATATGTTATGCTGAACTGCAAGGTGCAATGAAACAGGGAAGACTTGACTTGGTGACTGAAGACTTCAACCACCCTTGTTCTGCACAGTAGGATAAGCACTCCAGGCCACGTGGTGGCAGTGGATGCAACTGCCTAGCCATCTTGTTATTTACTACATACTTTGAGCTAACAGTGTTCTCCACTGGTGCTGGTGTTCACCTCATCTCTCTACTTCTGTTCCCCAGCAGAGGGAAGAGAGAATTACGGGCATGTTTTTTTAAATGTCTGATCTATTCTTCAGAAAAATCCCTTAAATCCCTTAAAATACTGTCCTTTTGAATAGCCAGTTAATTGTTACCAAGTATGTTTGAAGCCCAATACTTTTCTTTACACTGCTGTTTCCACGACAGTTATGGGCGTATTTTAATTGCTTTGTAGAACACAGAGTCTTAGGTGAAATGCTACCAAATAAAGAAAAAAGGTAGATGATCTGAGGTGATTAACTGATTTCAAACAATCCTTGCTGGTGCTTATGAGAGACCTGAAATATTCTTCCTACCAGATTTTGTTTGCCGTTATCATGCATGGTGAGAACACGAATAAAATGAAAACTTTTCCTCAAAGTTAAAATGACACTTTCACAGTCTGCCATTTGGCATTGCCTCCAAAATCCAGGAACACGTTTTATGATTCTCAGGTTAATTTACTGTTTGTAATGTACAGAAGTTCATTTAATCTCTGGATACAAGAGATGTAAGTGCCTTATTATTATTATTTTTTAGTGATTTCATTTAAAAATCAAAACTTCTACTGGTGTGAAATGTTACATCTCATATCACTGCATGTAGAAATAACCAGCAGAGCTTAGTTATTATAAATGATGCACAAATAAATTTTGTAAAGCAGCCCTTATGAGGTTTATGATATAGCTCTCAGGAGGAGGTCCAACTGTCATTGATTTCTTCAGTTATCTTTGTGGGACACAGCATTAATCCATTTACAAATCCAACTTTCCAGTTGTCAGGTTCCTTTCAAATGTGAGGGTAAACAGCAACAGAAAGGACATCAAACAGTAATGAGGTGTAAGCCTGATTTACCTAGTGCAGATCCCTGATAATAAACAAACACACACTGGCCTGCCACTTCAAGACCAGAAGGAGCTATTTGCATAGCATTTAACAGAATTAAAATCACTGTTGGCTTGTTCCCCAAAACAATCCAAACTTTTCGGATTTACATTAGGGACATACTAGAGTCGGCGCAGAACAGTAACTACAGCTTATTTTGCATCTTTGAAACCATTTCATGTAACTGAGGGAGGGAAAGGAAGGCAAGTGGGAGCCATAGGCTTTGAGCTAGGGTCACATATTCCTCATTAAAAATCCATTGTGCTCAAAGAGATGCCCCATTGTAACATCAGTTCATTTGGTTACAGCTTGCTGGGGAGACTGTGAGTACTGACACTAAAATATTTTTCCCAGTATGGGAAGAGAGGTATCACTGAGTATACTGAATCAGATAAGTCCTGGGCTCTTTTAGATGAGTTAGTTTATGCCAGAGAAGTGAAACTCCATTACCCCTTAGTCTCCTCCCCGTTCTCCCAAAATGTGTGGATGAGGTACCTAATGGCTCCTTTGTCTTCTGGACTTGCAACCACTTACCTAGAACTTTGGCTACCCCTTCACCAGCAAAAAGTGTGGATTGTTACAGTGAGCTGAGACACACGCTCTAAGTCCTTTTGTGAAAATATGGTAGAGGCTTTTACAGTTTCACCACAGGCTTGAGGCAGCTATAGTTCTAAGACTGCTTGGTTGTTTCATGGGAAAGATAGGCATAATTATTTCTCACATTTGTAATGCTCTGCTAAAGAAACTGATGACACACCACTTTTGCTTCAGTAAAAGATAAGGCCATTTTAGTTCATGCTTTCATTGGGCAGAAAGCAGCAAGCCTATCCTAAAGTCCATTCTTATTGGCCTGAGACCAAGGAGCTCAGTTTTAGTAACACCATAGAGTAAGGTGGCTCTGAGGGAACAGAAGCTTCAGAGATGCTCTGGTCTCCCCATCCTGTCCGCATGTGCCATGATGCTAGAGCTGCTGGGACCAGGTTTGTTGCTGGTCAATTTACTGTTTTCAGATTGCCACTTGCACTTGGGTTTCCTTTAGGGCAACAGAGTTTCAAAATGAAGATGCAATGAGTTTCATGGAAGTCTTATTTCTGACTATTTTATGTGCTTGCACCCGTATATGCGCTTTTTTCTGCATGTGCCTGCACATATCATTTCCATTCTACCAGTTTATGCGATGCATATTTAATGAAGCCCATTTAATTTTAGTGCAGATATAGCATTATGCCTTTGCAAGTGAAAAAAGCTCTTGAGAATTCAGATGGTACTTGTGTTAATACCAGCAGCAACTGTGTATTCTTAAAGTCTAGTGTTTGCAGTTTTAAGCTGATTCATTTTTAAGTGGGTTCTCTTCCATTCTTTTAAGAACTGTTCATAATTAATAGATAGAAAGTTATTCAGTGAAGCTGGTTCTGCACTTCCAGAAGTGCGTAATCAGATAGAGAGAGAGAGAGAGATCTCCACTGTCTATAAAGCTCTTCTTTACCTACTGGCTATTTAATAGATCAGATAAAATGTGCCAACCTAGAAAGGAAGGGATAAGTTATAGGAAAGATAACTAGGCTCTACTTCTGTATTGTATCTCTAGTGGGGCCTGTTTCTGCAGGTAATAAAAACAGACAGTAGCATATGCACATAGATTTCCTCCACACACACAACCGTGATCGTATTTCAGGTGTTAAAATGGGCTTTTTCCCCCCTAGCATTTTTTTTTAGGATGCTCAGTAAAGACAAGAGAGGCCTCCTGCTGCATGCAACTCAGTTCTCCCACTGAGACCCTGAACACTTCAGGCAAAAATCCTTTTATATTTAATGGGTCACTTGGGCTTGGCTGCTGAGTCTGGTGCTGCAATACCTCTGCATTTCTCTGTGAATGTGAGTCCATAAAACCCCCCTGACTCCAGACCCATCAGAAGATAGTGTCTTCCTGCTCTGGGTGATGAAATCACTACAGATTTCATCTAGGATGGCTAGTGTGTGGCACTCACAGATCACAGAGTAAACACGTTAAGGTATGCAGTGCTGTGTTTGGCGACAGGTAGCTTGTGGGGGTCAGGTCCTATGGCTTGCTCTGGTGGGTCTTTGAGTGGTATAAGACATCTCTGCATCTGAGACACAAATGCAGAGAGGTTTGAAATAAAATGGTACAGAGATAAGAGGCAAGGCAAAGGTGGGGGAAGGGAAATGGCAGAGAAGGATAGGTAGATCTGTGGATTAGAGTATTAAGAAACCAGATAAGCAACATGTGGCTAATGTCTTTTCCATAGGATCCTGTCTGCCTTATTTAATGATATTCTTCCACAGGGATACAGTTGCAAAGGTAGGCATAAAAAAACACATGGAAATAGTGTGAATGAAACAGCCGATTATTTTGCAAGGTGCAGTACAGATACTCCAGAAAAACCTGGAGATTTTATGACACAATGAAAAGTAGGTCATTGCATGCTGAAAGTGAATGGTCAGCCACTGATAAAATGAAACTTAACTGGAGTTTAGGCTGAAATGAAGTGAGAATACCATCAAGATTTCCCTAATACTGTCATTAAAATACTGACAGTACTGGAAAAAAAAAATACTGAAAGAAAATCACACAGTAGCACTGAGGGAAATAATATATTATTTAGTAGTTCAAGGAAACACTTTCATTTTCTGTGTGTTTCAACCAGATGAATCCTCTGCGGGACCCAGTTCAGCCGGCCTGGAAGCAAAGCTAAAAAGCACCAGTTGCTCTCAATCTTTGCAGCCCATATATTCAGGAAGCATTCTTTGGGATGCCCTGGGACCTTGTGCAAAGATCTAGCCAGGGTTTAAATATTTTTATAAGCAGAACATAATATCAAACCTGTCCTCTTACAAAAAATGGAAACCCATTTAAGTTTATGATAAAGTCTGTGAAATATTCTTCTTTCTTCATCTGGAGTGAAATGAGCTTGGCAGCATATGTAGCTCTGAATAGTAATCTACATGTAAATCAGCAGCAGCCCCATGACCTGAAAAACCTTCTGTGTGTCAGTAATACTGTATTATCTGAAAAGAACTGTCTTCAGCCAAAAGATGGGGGAGAAAATACATATTGATACAATTGTAGATGTATTTTTGGCAGTACAAATGTTCACTGGAAAATAGGAGGCTGACTCCAAGAGAATGTGGCTCGGAGATCTACATCCAGCACATCTCATTAGGGCTCCTCTCTCCCACCCTCTGTGTTCTCAAGTAATGATTTTAAAGAGAATATTATGGTTTAAAATTAAGTATTCTCACCTCCCACAAGAATGCACTCTTCTGCTTCCGTGTGTAAAGGTTGTTGCTATTGAAGAATTTGTTCTTTTTTACAGCACATGCTCCACAATTTTTTTCTTTACTCTAATTTCATCTGTTTATCAAAACATGGCCAGGTTTGGGGGATTTTTTTTTTAAAGTTTTAAAAGGGAGAGGGCAAGTTTTGCTTTGGAGTTTACAAGCTTGAATAAGTACACCATGTTAGTTTCTTCCAGTATATGTGCTGCCTTATCAAGAAAGTAGTATTTACCTGTTGATAGAAAAAATTCATTTTCCGTTTTTCAGTAGGGAGTATTTTTATGAAGTTATTTTTCCCTTACACTGTAGCTCTGCAGCTAACAATCCTTTTTCTGTGGAATAGCATTGACACATTCTTGTTACTCACCACAGGGGTTATTCACAACTGTCTACTCCAGGCATATAAATTAGGTGTCTTTAGTTTCTCTGAATTGCCTTCCTGGTTATGTTGACCTCATTTCACAGACTGCAAAAAGGAGCTTTGGCTTTTACCTTTCATCCTTTGACTGGGGCCTACCTTAAATGTCCCAGGCAAATGGTTTGACTGTCCATCCCCCCCAGCTGAGTTAATTAACATCACTTACTACTGAATGGAGTGTTCATCCTCAGCAACCTGCACATTGTTCAAATGGCTGCCTTATTTCTTGGGGCTGTTCATACAATCATCGCACCACACCTTACAGTCAGTGCTTTCAGTGTTTTAATGGCACCAGATGTTCCCTCAGCTGAGGTGTGACTCCCTGTGCATGCCAGGACAGAGCAGAACAGGAGAGGGCCTTTGCTACAGAGGCGTGCAGCACATGCATCAGCCTGTTGGATCAAGTCTGCTTTTCACCTGTCATGTGAGGAAACAGCAATGGTGCTATCTAGGATTATTTCTTAAACAAATCAAGTTTTGCTTGTGCATGTATTTTAAAAGACGGCATTTTCTCTTTCTTTCTTTCTCTCCTCAAAACAGGAGAAGGTTTGTTAAGGTCTGCCTATATTCTTAAATGGTTCTAAAATTGTGTGGTAAGTGATCATGCTGAAGTGGGGGTGTTCGGGGTATGCACAAGAGGATCCTTTCTTTCTCAAATCATTCTGCACTGTTTCAGCTTATGATCAAACTAACACTTTTTCTGATTTCATCTAATTCTGTGAGAACCATGGGGCTCTTCTTCCCCTTAGCATTGTCCCATGTAGTGCCTACTCTTGGGCCAGCTCAGGGAGAAGCAGCTGAGCTTCAAGTTGCACCAAGAGAGGTCTAGGTTGGATATCAGGGAGAACTTCATTGAAATGGTGGTGAGGCACTGGGCCAGAAACAGGCTGCCCAGGGAAGTGGTGGAGTTGCCATTCCTGGAGGTATTTAAGAGACATGTGAATGTGGTACTTAGGGATATGATTTAGTGATAGACTTGGTAGTGTTAGGTTGATGGTTGGACTTGATGTAAGGGTCTTTTCCAGCCTAAGCGATTCTATGATTCTCTGCAGTCCCTACATCCAGGCAACTATTTCTGCACGCAAGTTCGGGATGACTGACAGTCTCAGCTTTGAATAAGGTGTCACTTGGAGTTGCTAAGCATGGAGGAGCAGCAAGATTTTCATCCTGAGAAGAGACAAAACAGGTCTGCTGCTTTATTCTTTCCTCTTCTTTTGTTCTGCTTTATAGGTCAGTATGCTAGGTGACTAGATTGTACCACAAATTCTTCTCTACATCTCCATATCATGACTGTGTGTGCTAAAAGTGGACAGTTCTTCCTCCTTAGTATTAATGAGTCTGTATTTATATACAAATTGGGCTAGACTAAAAGAAACCAAATTCTTCTTATCTTTCTACACAGGAAGGGAGGTCCATTCCCTTACTTCTCCTAAGTGCAGATGTGAAATAGCAAGTATCTTATATGTGAGATTTGTTTTATGACTTCTAATGAAAATTCCCAGATAACAGTTATTTCCTAGCATATCCAAAAGGTTATTACACATCCAAATTCATGCTTAAAATGCCATGAAAATCAGTATCTGTTTAAAGCAAGGAATATCTTATGCCTATCACACTAATAAAATTCAAATGCAACTTTCTGGAAGTCTGGAATTACTCTTCTGTGAAACATGAGCAAATGAGATCAGATTGGAAACCAATTTCTAAGTTATTGATAAACTGCTGTGACTTTTAATTTCATACCAGGAGAATTATAATTATGCCATTTACACATCTGAGAACTTCCACTATATCACTCATGTATGAGAAATACTCAGCCACACAGTTGCAGAAATTATACATGTTTCAATATTAATCATTTCTTAAAGACTGGCTTAACTTATTATGGTTGTAACTAAGCGGTGATCTAATTACTGGAGAAAATAGAGTAAATGCAGCCATTATAAATGTTGTGGGTGAGAGGAATTAGACAGAACTGGTTAGTTTGAATAATTGAGCTAATTATGTGAAGCTTCTGAGGTACCTGATGTTTATAAAATCTTAAAGATAAATCTTGTCTCCTTAGCAAACGTGTTTTTGATATTAGGTCTTCCAGTTCATTAAACACGGGATGGCCTGGTGATATAAGGTATTGTAACAGAAATTTTAAAAGGGAAGAACTTCAAAGGGAAATTATGCTAAAATGAAAATATCTGCTCCCTTATTATGCAGTTGTCACAAGGAGAAAATAACTAAAAGGTAGATTTTCCTTCATAATTTTACATTTAAGAATTTGAGGTCACCTAATGCAGCTGGAGATGACCAGTGATGGCTGTAAGTAATTTACAAGTGAACTAATTTTAGAATATTTCAGGGTAAATCAGATTTATAGTACAGTTCTGGATTTCGTAAGACAAAATCAGAGTCCTAGTTTTCCTTTTTATATGTACTAATACATACAGAGAGAGGGAGAGAGAGAGAGATCATATGCTTATATACATAGTTACGTATATATTACTGGTGACATATATTATAAATACACACAGACACAAACATATGTGTGTACAGATACATATATTCAGAGGGAAAGAAAGGAAGGCAAGAAAGGTCCTATTCTGATATTGCCAGTAATTTGGTCAATACAAATATTTTAATGGAAAGTGTTACCTTTCATTAAAAGTTGGCTACAATAAGTTAAATATATATATATATGTATAACACTTAGATTGGGGGGAAGAGTTAGGGGAAAATAATAATAATAATAATAATAATAATAATAATAATAATAATAAATGTGAATTTTTTTCTAATGTCTCCATTTAGCAAAGGCAGCATATCCCTAGGGATACAGCTGGGGGTAATGCGGATATCTTGACATCTACAATTGCTACCCTTACGGTTGCAGACTTAATTCCTACGTGCCTTTGCAGCAGAATCCAGTACAGAGTGTTATCACCATCACCAGAGAAATGGTACTGTCAACAATTGCCTGTGTGATTAGGCACTTATCTTTTGATGTTCAGTTACCTTCTGCTTGTTAACCTTGTCAAGGAGGGGCAGGGAGGAGAGCACCAACCAAATGAAACCTGTGGTAATTACTGTAATTCGGAAAGAAATATATTCACTGGAGGCAGGCAGTTCCACCCTCACAATCAACCTTTCTGCAACTCAAGGAAAACACAAACATGGCCTGGCTCAGACAAATTAGGCATGAACAAATGTTGCACATTAAATGAGTTAAAGGACCTTGCTGAAAATTACAAGGGCTGCTTAGGGAAGCAATGAATCCCATTAAGGCAGAAATAGGCTTAAAAGAAAGTGGGCTTTGCAGAGACACTTGCATATATATTTACCGTATTTGGTTGTCTCACCCAAGGCAATTCTGGGCACAACACTGCAAATGGATCAAGATGATAATAATACAGAGTTCTTTGGGAGACATTCAGGGGAAAAAAAGATCATCAGCTTGATGCTGCAAAACTACTACTTCTAATAGCAATAGCTGGCTTTTCTATAGCACTTTCCATCAATCTAATTCCAAATGTCTTACAAAAGGATTTAGAAAGACACAAAACAATCAGATGATTTAGAAAGCTAAGAAACATTTAAAGTTAACTTGTAAAAAAAATCTTCAATCAAACACAGTCTTCAAAGTAAGAGTCACATTCTGTTTTTGTTGGCTTTCCCCGAAGTGCATTCCTGTTGCACAGCATATGTAAACATCTATAGATGAAGGAATTGTTCCTACATTACTATAACTCCTTTGGTTCATCAGTACAGCTAAATGACCCTGTCTGCAAGAAGCACTCTGTTTTAATATGCATTAGCCTTTCCTCCCACTGCATTTATGGGAGGACTAGGGGAGGTTATTTAACTTAAAACTGTAATGGCAACGGGTTTGCTCCATTTCCCTTTTTCCTCAGCTTTTATATTACTGCAATTCATGAAGAACAATGCAATGATAGTTTATTTTTCGTCTTGGTCCTTGTTCTGTTCTGAAAGAAAAACTAAAAGCAGGAATGCATTAAAACCCATGGGGCTTCCAGCATTGTTTGAAGGTGGAAGCAGCAGGCAAAGAGGCAGAATGCCATATGAATGTGTAAAATATGCATACTTGTAAATATGTTTTGAATACAAAGGTTAAAGAGAGGACAAGCTGAGCTAAGTCACAAAAGCATTATGAAAGGATGGTGGAAATACAGATCATAAGGTGTCATGTTCAGCATAAATCATGCGGTATGTAATACATAATAAGGGTTATTCATCGAGAGCTTTGCTGCAGCCTGTAACCTCGCTGCAATCAAGACAACAATAAACTCTACTAAGTGGGACCAATTTCCATCAGGGTGAGGGTGTCCCCTCCCCCTCTTTTTTATTTTTAAATGCACGATGAACACATGCTAATTGTGTAGACCTGTTACTGTGAATGACAAATAACTGTTTCCGAAAGGACATTATGGCTAACAGCTCTTTAGGGGTCGATTTTGTTCCCCATCATTAAAGTCCTTATTCTGTACAAAATTAGGAAATATAGTCTTGCCACAGTAGCTCGTTGTCCAAAGAATAAATAGTGTATGTTGAATTAGGGGTGAGCAAGTACTATCGTGAAAGCAATCTGCACTGCACTGACTGAAAAAGGTAGAGATGGAAGCTGCTGCTTGGAGACACAGTAAGGGAAGAGGAGGGCTTCAGCATGGTCAGTCCTGCACTGCAGGTGCAGTTTTAAGGCTCTGAATTTACTCTGGCTTCACCCTCAAATACGCATGGCTACATCTGCACTGTGTTTTGCTCTGCGCAGAGCTCACTCCGCCTCTACTCTGGGACAGCAGAAAGCTGTGCGCTCATTACCGTAGTGCCAAGACTCACCCAGTGAGGCTGGCTCGGTGCTCTGATAACAGCACCAGCGAGCCAGCAGCTCAGGCAGGACAAGACTGCGTCTGCTCAGATGCAATACTGGCAAAGCTTGCTTGTGTCTATGGGGGAAATGACACAGAGCCACAACCCCAGCTGAGGTGATTAGATCCTTCTTCGAGCAGTATCTGTCACATTAGAGAAGGAGTCTTGGAGCTGCCCAGCTGCTTCAGGGACCTGCTCCCAAGGATGTGCAAGGCCATCATTTCTCAGCAGTCCTGGCTATCGGGGGAGGTCGCAGTTGACTGGTGGCTAGCAAACATGATGCCCATCTACAAGAAGGGCCGGAGGGAAGATCTGGGGAACTACAGGCCTGTCAGTCTGACCTCAGTGCTGGGAAAGGTTATGGAACAGACCACCTTGAGTGCCATCACACAGCACATACAGGATACCCAGGTGATCAAGCCCAGTCAGCATGGGTTTACAGAAGGCAACTCCTGCTTGACTAAGCTGATCTCCTTCTACAACAAGGTGACTTGCTTACTGGATAAGGGAAAGGCTGTGGCTGTTGTCTGCCTAGACTTTAGTAAAGCTTTTGACACCGTTTCCCACGGCATTCTGTTGGAGAAACTGGCTGCTCAGGACTTGGATGTGCATATGCTTTGCTGAGTAAAATACTGGCTAGGTGGCCAGGCCCAAAGAGTCGTGGTGAATGGAGTTAAATCCAGTTGGAGGCCGGTCACGAGTGGTGTCCCCCAGGGCTCAGTATTAGGGACAGTTCTCTTCAATATCTTTATCAATGATCTGGATGAGGGGATTGAGTGCA
>VXAA01002399.1:23338-48914 GCA_013399115.1 Anseranas semipalmata
AAGGGCAACAAAGCTGGTGAGGGGTCTGGAGAACAAGTCCTACGAGGAGCGTCTGAGGGAGCTGGGGTTGTTTAGCCTGGAGAAGAGGAGGCTCAGGGGTGACCATATCGCGCTCTACAACTACCTCAAAAAAGGTTGTAGTGGTGTGGGGGTTGGTCTGTTCTCCCAAGCAACAAGTGATAGGATGAGAGGAAATGGCCCTAAGTTGCACCAGGGGAGGTTTAGGTTAGATATTAGGAAAAACTTCTTCACTGAAAGGGTTGTGAGGCATTGGAACAGGCTGCCCAGGGAAGTAGTTGAGTGACCATCCCTGGAGACATTCAAAAGCCATGTAGATGTGGTGCTTAGGGACATGGTTTAGTGGTAGATTTGGCAGTGCTAGGTTAACGGTTGGACTTGATGATCTTAAAGGTCTTTTCCATACTAAGTGATTCTATGATTCTATGATTCTACGGCTTTCACAGCTGCGAGACAGCTGTACTGGACTTTGCATATGAGAGGCCCTTGCAGGAAGATTGTGCTGTGCTGCATAGGTCCCATCCCTAGTGTACTACATTTTTGCCAGGCTTCTCACTTCTGAGGGATATCTGAGACATATAAGGAATGAATAAAGCTAAGTGAGACGATAAATGACCAAACTGGAAAGGAAAAAAAAAAAAAGCAGTTAAATGTCCCATCATATCTGAGGCGGGAAGCTATGAGCTTCAGGTGGGCAGAAGACAGTGTAAGGAGGCCTCGGGCAACCAATGGTAGCAAGTTGGGGGATGCTAAAGCAAGTTAGGAGATACAATGTCTTGGTAGCTTTTCTTTAAAGTCAAGCAGCAGTGGAGGTTGGAGATTGGCAGCAATTGGAGATTGACAAGTGAATATCATCCCCAGAGATGTGTTTATACAGCAAGGTTACCAAAAGGTGGCAAAAACAGAAGATGTTCCCTGAAATAAGGTTGATGAACTAATCTTACAATTTAAATGGCTGATGAAGGCCCAGTTTATGACTGAGCTCTGGAACAAAATATTCTTAATTTTTCAATTAACCCATGACAAAGCAATTAGAATTTGCAATGGGACAGAAGTCCTTCAGTCCAGACTGAAGCTTGTAGAGGCCAATTTTTTTTTTGCCATTTGAAAGGAGAAGAACATTCAAAATATGGGACGAAAAGGAGCCTTCAGCAGGTGGCTGCAGAGTGCTGAGGGACCCATTCTGCAGTGTGCAATGGAAGGCCCAACATACAGGCTACAGGAGCAACAGATTTAATGCCATGCAGCTATGGTGCTGGACATGGAGAGGATGACATCTGTGTTTGTGAAGGGAGGGGACAAATACATGTTTAAGTATTAAAGGAAAGCACCTGAACTGAGCAGTCTGATTCAGGTGTCTAGCCTATGCTAGCTGGGTAAGACTCCTTACATAGTTAACGGCAAGGGAGGAATATCTGCAAGAGTGATTCACCCCATCCTATGACACATGATGTATGATGCATTTATTTTTGTTCTATTTTGTCCTATACTGGCCTTCATGATAAACTGCATCCAAGAAATGGACCATTCCAAACCTGATTATCAAGAGTGATCTGTGTTTTTACAGTATCTTTAGGTTGAGCTTGTCAGAGCCAAGGTGCCTGGATGAGGATGCATGTTTCTGGATACTTAACAAGTGTACAAAAAGTACCATTTGACCAATCTGTATGGTTAATTTCCTAAAGCTATTCATTAGAATGAATGCAATGGCAATACTGCCATTACATTGTTAATTTCCTGAAGTAACATGTAAAACCATCAGGGATTATGTGCCAGATATAGCACTAAAATGGGAACTAGGAAGATGACACTGCTATTTTATTAATTCTCCAGACTCTTTTTAAATTATAACAAACTAGGTGGTTATTGATCTAATGTTCTACTGTCTTTGGCAGAGTAACTTATATGTATAACAGTGACCATCTAGGGTTAAATTTTAGGAGAGTTTTTAAATTTCAGTCTTTTTTAAACAGAAGAATGGGATTCAATCCCACGTGTTTTTCTGGAGTTCTAAATTGCTGCAGCACAGGTCTAGTGACAATACTGAAATACTTACGTGGCAGTGGATTTGTTGCACTATTTAAAATGAAAAGTAGAGCTGTCTAATGAAGTAAAAATGCAGTCAAATGTAGACCTTGTCAATCACATAGATTAACAAGGGTAGGAACAGAGCCTTCAAAATACTGTAAGTAATCAAAAAGACAAGATTCTTTTGAACGTTTGACTACTCAGGAAAAGCTGTTTTCCTCATGGGAAAAAAGATTTCTTTAAAGATTCTTTCACTCTAGATCTGGTACATCTTTTATTCATATTATCTGTAGAGCTTGTCATATTTTATCCAGATCTTAGGAGCATTCTCTCCTCCATTGAAATAGTCAAAAGTGCTGGCTGATGTTTTTCAGCTGACATGAGGTCAATAAAACATGGAAAACAGGAAACGTATATTTGTATAATAATAGGTAGCAGACCTGACATGTTAGGGTCACTTATCACTGTACCAATTTCCCTTATGCTTTCACTGCTACTGCATGACTGCTTTGTACATTTCACCTGCATGAAGTCTCTCTAGAGTGAGCTAGTACAATGTTGTTGCCAACAGCTTTAACTCTAAAATAGTTTTCTTTGCTTTCTGCTTGACTTCAGCAGTGCCAGTCATCAAGGACTCCCCTTAACTTACACATCTTCAGTGTTTCCTCAGTGAGGAAACAGACCTGCACATTTACTGTAATTATTTTCAATGCTCAACATGAAAGCTGCTGGCTACTTGAGTCTACTTCTATTTCTAGCTCCATGACCACAGCTGACAACCTGGAAGAATATAAATATTATAGAATCATAGAATACCTCGAGTTGGAAGGGACCCACGAGGATCATCAAGTCCAACACCTGACTCACACAGGACCACTCAAAATTGTGTAACAATAGCAGGCCACAGCTAGAGCAGACCTTCCCAGCAAAATCAAGAGTATGGAGCATACGCTGCTGAGAAAGGACGGGTGTCTATTCACCTGACTTAACGCATTTCTTAATAAAGTAGCTCTCTAGCAGAAGTACTGTAATCCAAATAAATAAGTAAATAAGTAAATAAATAAATAAATAAGTCTTACCAAAGATCTCCATGAGAAAAAAAAATGAGAAAGAACTGGAGGGAAGGAAAGTCATTAGATTTAGATTAGATTATTATTATTATTATTATTATTTATTATTATTATTATTTTGAGAGTGGAGAAAAGGGGTACTGTCATCTTGAAACAACGGAGGTGCTCAGGTATAAAACTGAAGTCATATTTGGGTAAATAACTAGACATCAACAAATTAATTTAAATATCAATATTTTAAATATTTTCCCTGGGATAGAATTCTTTGGTGCACAAGGCAAACAACAAATCTCTATAAAACAAAAAAATGTTGGTAGCATATGTGATTACTGATCTTTTCCGAAATGTTAAGTTCCAGGATGAAAACAAACACAGAAGATCTCTCCTCGAAAGATCTTACTTTAATTAAAAACTGGATTAGAAAGCAAATCAAAGTACATCCTCCAGCTATCTGTGTTAATAATGCAGGAAAGTTTCCTTGGGCAGGAAAATCTTAAGCTGTGGTAACGCCAAAGGAAAGAATATATGCAACAATACATTTCCCCCTCAACCTTTTTTTGCGAATCTCTGTGAGACCACATGCTTTTAAGTGTAACAAGCAACTTATTTCCTGTAACATTTTGGGATCTTACAGATGCTTTCAAGAAGGAAGGAATTGTTATCTCTGCAAAAAGCAAAGTGCTGTAAGTGAGCTTATAAACCATAGGGTTTCTTTGTTGTCAACGAAATCAATAATGTAGTAGTGTGTTTGGATATCAGAAAAACAGCATTCGTTCTTGTGATCTCTCAATTCTGTAAAATGAGCTGTTGAAACCAAAATCTCTTGCATGGAGAAATGTAATTGGCTGAGAATATCTTTTTTTTTTTTTACCGTGATGATACTTAGAATGCTTTCTAATTTCATACAGCACAGAATTGTAACCTATA
Source organism: Anseranas semipalmata (assembly GCA_013399115.1). Classification (NCBI taxonomy): domain Eukaryota; kingdom Metazoa; phylum Chordata; class Aves; order Anseriformes; family Anseranatidae; genus Anseranas; species Anseranas semipalmata. The sequence continues at coordinate 27,382 of VXAA01002399.1, forward strand.
ATTACATCGTAAAAATAAACATAATTACTAAGAAGATTGATCATTTGCCTTCTTCCTGTCATCAGTGACACAATCGCAGAATTCACATTTGGAAATGGAGCTTTTTGAAGCTGGTCAAGAGTCTTTGCTTGCTTAGAAAAATATTTGTTTATTTATGTTTATTTATGATCTGACACAATTTTTGTGCCAGTTCGTGTCTGAGTTACTGAAGTTGTTAAGTCTGGATGACTTTCAAAGGGATTTAGACTTTGGTGTGACTTAAGCTCTTTTGAAATCATTGTGCCCAATAACTAAATGGCATTTGTTTATTAACATGAATGCAACATTGGAAGATTTTTATTCCACTAATGTAAACTTACCTACAGAAGTGAAACGAGTGCTGCTTGAGGGTGGTTTCTAGGAGGTGGACATGCAATCTTCACAATCACCAATCTGTTTCTTGCAATTGCAGAATAAACATAACGAAAAATTTTGCATAAGGTCTTTTTTCTTTCTTTCTTTTCTTTTTTTTTTTTTTTTTTAACTTCCAAAGCAGATCCACAGGGACTGTTTGGCTGCTGTTTCATGACAATAGTTTACAGTATCATCAGTTTCCACATGCAGCTATGCCCTATTCAAACAATCACCAAGATTATTAATATGCAGAGCAAACAGTGAAAGACGCAGTATGAATCTCTGTAGAAGTTCTCTAGGAATGAATAGATATTCAGAGTAAATATTTGCTGGCCTGATAATTTGGTAACTAACTTATGTGATATGAAAATGTATCCAGTAGGTCTGCACCAAAATAAATCACAAAAGGACTTCTCAGAGATTTCTGATGATAATGGCATTTGACCACCTCTGGGGTATATTCTAATCAGCAATTAAAAGGTTAAATGTTTCATGTCATCCTCCTAAGCTATTTATTCCCCCATTTTTCAAAGTCAATTATGATTCATCTGAAAGAGACCTGTTGTCCCTGCCTGGTTAAGATTCATGTCAATAAAATTCAAGTTGCTTCATGACCTTGTTCACTGCTGATCCTATGTCACATCAAAATTTTGGCAGGAGATCAATGTCAAGTACATTTTCACCTTGCCAACCAGCTCTATTTGCTTTGTTCAGTCTCTGAGCTGCTGCCTACATGTCTTGATATTTATAATCATCTCTACAGATCTTTTTTTCTCTGCAACTTCTGTATCTTTGGGAACGTTCTACAACTGGTGCAAGACTTTCTCACAAGCAAATGTTCACTGTCAAAAGTTGATTTCACTGCTTTGATGCATTGAAAACTTGACAAAAAGGAAATAGGTAAATGATATGTGTTAACTAATTACTTTGATGTTTCTTTAGCCCTGGGCAAAAAAGGGAAATAAGTATCATCCCATTTCCTTTTTTTTAATAATACTTCTGGAGTCCTTTAGAGGAACACTTATAAAGGGAAGTAGTGAAAGCCTCATTACTAGAGCTAACTGAAGAAAATTTTTGGCATCCTGTGAAGTCTAATAGCTACCTGCAAAGCCCAATATTGTGGGTATGTCTATTCATCTGTCAGTTCATCTGCCCCAAAAGTATTTATTCCATTAATCTTCAGATCTGTTGGCACTGAACAAAATGAACACTTGACACAGGTTTAAAATGGTAGGTTGCACTTTCATTTATTACATGTATGTAAGACCATAATCAAGCATAATGGTGTCTACAGCACGAGTAGCATGTTTTCTCTATGGGAAATTTCCTTAGGAGATCCTTTGGTCTTTGTAGGGGTGATGTTTAACAAAGAGTTAGAAGACCTAACCCTTGAAAATGGAGCTAACTTTTAGGTAATCATCTACTTTTAGTAAATAAAGGGGACATTTAGGTGGTGAGAACATAGGAATCATGTCAAGAAACATGTATGTTTGAGAAGGAATGTAAGGAAAGCATGCTGACGGTTTCTATTGACAAGAGAATAAAAATGTGTCCATTGATGTTCCCAGCATAAGCCATCAGCTGGAGGGAGATATCCTTATTACATAATACTTCAAAGTATTATTACAACTTCCCCAGTATGTATAAAAACGTTTCTAGTGATGATGATGATGAAGGAAGGAGTAGAAGGAAGTAGAGGGACTGAAACAGTGTTTTAAGTTTACACTAATTGAATAAGACTTTTAGGACCTAGGCCTCCACCATAATAAATGGCTACTGTTTATTGCTTGAGTGATTTAAAATAAGAGGTGTCAGTGAAAGGACAAACACTTTTAGAAAAGGTACTAAACACAATGATATATATATATGTTTAACTCCAGTGTCTTTAACTCTAGAACACTGTGCTCATAAGTCATATGAAGAAACTTTGCTGTGCTGACTGCATTCGTTCTTTGGGCCCTGGCTGTCAGTAGAGGTCTGGATCTTCAGAGTACCGCTTAGCCCAGGGAGAGACAGTCGGTAAGGTCCACAGCTGGAGAAAGGCCATGGAATCCAATGAAAGTCAGAAGAAGGGAAAGGGCTGAGTTTCTGTTCCTGTATAAGAGAATTTGGCTTTAGTACCATAAACAAATGAGACATAAAGGAATCCGCTTTTACACCAGATGAAATTTTAGCCCTGAGAATAAGCAGAAGGGATATAGCTCTACTTCTGAGGTTCAAGTACAGTGCCATGACACATGCATGATCTCTGAAAAATCAATGAAGCTTCACTAATTCACATGACCTGAGAATCTTGTCCCCATGTTTGTGGTGCAGAAGGGAACAATGCAGTCCACAGATGCTTCCCTTATTATGCAAGACCTTCCTGTACAGTTAGTTCAACCAAAACCTTTTACTATAACTGTGCTTTTCTTGTCAATTAAGGCTTCTCCCAAAATAGGTAATATCTTTTATTACTTCCATCTGCCATTTCCTTAAATAGTCCATCGAATGTACATCCCTTATCTAAGGAAAATATTAATTTTCAAGATACAGGGGAAAGAGAGAAATGAGTGGGCAACATTTTTATACTGAATTGCTTGCACATGGCAGAGCTAATGAGATATACTCCAATTTCTAAATAAGGAAAAGGTATGCAACATGCCAGTGTGTATATTTGTACAAAAATACATCTACATATATATATATATATACAGATATAACATATTTGTAGCAAGGTGTATACTTCAAGTCCATTTCTTCATCTTAGTCACCCTGTCTTATGGGTGTAAAATCTGGAACTGCCATTTTCTCAAATCGTTTCTTAAGCTTGGAATTTCTATTTTTTCTCTTTGCTTTTTCTAATGCCTTTCTAATGGAAACCTTTTATTTTATTTTTTTATATATATGTATATATATAACTGAAATTCTGAATTCAGATATTTATTTGTGAAGTAATTACTATATACAAGATTTTCTTTTCAAGTTGCTCTGGTAGAGTTGTGCTATATCATGTTGTACAAATAAGCCCCAGAAGTTTTTTAAAGATTCTTGGACCTAGCCATATTGCTGGTGTATATTTGAACTTGTTTTAAAATACAGGTGATGTTTAAAACACAAAGTGGTTGCTCACAGTGTGTATTTTGGCACAATTTTATGAAAGAATGCCAGAAGGGTTGTTTGCTTGTGTGCATTACCCATGCTTTCCACTTTTACTTTCCTCATCGATCCATACTATAATGCAAATCAATGATGACTATTTAGGGTGGATTTAGTAGAATTAGCCTTAACAGCTACTTTATTTATACACAATTAGTTTAAATGGAGAAGAAAATGAGGTAGGCTAAATATGGGAATATTTTCCAGTCCATTTACTTGTGAGTCTCCTCCATACGGTGCTTCAATGAGGACAATGCCTATCTCATTACTATGGGTATTGATTTTGTGGATTTTTTCCTTGCCATCCCTATGGTTATTGACATTCTGCCCTGGTGGCTGGAACAACCCCATCTGAACCAGGATGACCTGATAAAGCTTTAACATTACCTTTACAGTTAAGTATGCAATAAGTAGAGGAGATGGGTGAAATGTCTTGTCATTTCTTTTGTTTGAGGCTTGCTTTGAAACTTTCATATTGGTTTATAGTAGCTTTTGTATTTGGCCAGGTATTGGTTTGATTAATGGGTCATTACTCAGATAAGCACCTACCATCAATAGTAAGGATATAACTTTTATTTTCCCCTAAGGAAGTAGGGAAGGTAGTTTTAAAAAGTAATAAAAGTTGCTGCAGCTCACCATCGCTCCTAAACCTGGAAATGCATGTGGTATACCATAGTAAACCAGCATGCAGTCAATCTAAAAAGAAACTCTCAGTAAACCTGGGGTCATCTTTTCAACCCACCACTGTGTTTTTTATTTTCACTTCACAAGTCAGAAAGGTCTTCTTTCCCTTCCCCTTCCCCTCTCCCTTCCCTTTCCCCTTCCCCTTCCCCTTCCCCTTCCCCTNCTTCTTTTTCTTTTTTCTTTTGTTTTTGTTCCCTCTCCCTTCCCCTTTCCCTTCCCCTTTCCCTTCCCCTTTTCTTTTTCTTTAGCAGGAATCATGGGGTGACACATAATAGCTGCTATATTCCTTTTATTTTTCCATTATCACAGCAGGAAAGGTGAGAAAATCTGAGGTAGAACAGACCAGGGATTTTTTGAGAAAACATTTTTTCTCCTCAAAAAGAAAGAAATTAATTTAAAATAAGAAATCTTGTGAGAAGCAGTTGACATGAAGGAATTTTTCTTACCTTTTATTTTATTTTATTTTATTTTTTGAAGGGAAAGTTAAAAGTCTTAGAACTTTTGGAACCCTTTCACATATTGTAAATGAATGATTCTGTTTTTTACAGAACAAGCCATACTTTTCTTTGGAAATGTAATCTAATTATACTAGCAAAATTAAGTACAAGCTGAAATAAAACCCAAACCTTTAGTTTATTTGAAATTGACTTCTTCTCTCTCATTATCAGAGTGCAAGTTGTTTCAGTTTTGAACTTAGATTCAGATTCAGAGCAGAAAACATTTTAAGTATTGCAAAAGTGTTGTGGGTTGGAGAGAATAATTTTCTAACTCTATGCTTTCAACTCCACTGAAGCCTTAAGACAGGTATAGAGTTCAGTTTAACAGGGAAAGAAAAATTTTATCACTCTTCCCCATCTCTGGTGACACCTGATTTATGATTTAGGGTTTCTGCCACTGTAGCCTAAACAACACAGTGCAATACAAGTACCTTTTACTGTTTGTATGGGGGTGAGGGGAATGAGTAGTGTGGGCTAATCACATCCATGCTTTTGCTTTGGATCTGCTCATGCTCCTGCATACCTGCAGTTCCATAATTTCCAACAAGACAAAATACTCGTGCTGCTTTCTGTGTTCATGAGTTTCAAAAACAGATGTCTGAAAGTTCTTGTTTATAGCACAACTCAGCACACAAGGATGATATTCTTTTCCATGACAAGAATTGCCTGAATTGATCAGGGTTAAGGAAGACACACTTATTTTACCTGTGAAATAATGTAGAACTATAAGAAACATGACTATGGCAGTTAAACAGTATACATTTCTGGAATGCAAACATGTTTCTGTGAAACGAATGGTCAGCCATGACTGTGAAGTGAAACCATACAGTTCAGAAAAGAAACTTAAAGCTTTTCAATTGAGGTTTTGATGGAAGCAATACCATTCTAAAGATAACACCTAGATCTTATGAGTTATCCGACACACAGGAAAGACTGACTGCTAAGACCAACAATCACACAGTGAAGACCATATAACACCCCCTGCATTCAGAAACATTTGAACCACCAAAAGATACAAAGAAAAGATCCCCTATATAAATATTGTAAAAGGCTTTGAAAGTTCTGCTAATTATATTAACTTTATGGTAACTAAAGAAATATGATCTGAACAACTTGCTATTTCAGTAGAAAGTTTCTAAACTTTCACAAAAAATATTCTTTTATCTGTAATTAAAAGCAATTGAGTTAGATGTTACAGAAGAAAACAAGAAGGTATATATTCTTGAACTACATTTTCAAGTTATGACCTTTTTCATTTCAGCAGAGCTTTACTGATGTATGAAATAAAAACAATTTAATAGACTATCAGATAAATTCTACTCATTAGTAACAATTTTTGAAATACTGGACTAGACTGATCAAGAAGAAAACTATTATCTATCTATATATTGTTATTTTAAGTGTTGAAAAAATGCATAATTTTTCAGAACTAGACATGAAATGAGAAGCTATGCAGATATATTTATTTATTTATTTCCATACACACACAAAAAAAAACTATGCTAAAATTATTTAGCTTGCAAAATTAAGGATTTAGAGGAAAGAAGGCCTGAATTTGGAGTTGCTCATGATTATGATCTTTGTTTTTCTTATGCACTGAACATGATATGTCCTGCAGGGCTATTGGCTAAACATTCAGTTAAAAATATACCATACTACATACACACAGAGGAACCTGGAAAACTAAATCACATTCTCCATTGTGTTACTGCTTTCAAAAACCTTAATTCCTTAAGTGTCTTGTGGGAAAAAAAAAAAAAAGAAAAAAATTAGAGCCCCAGTTGTTTTGTAATGGTAATGTTACCTAGTCTCAGTAATATCTGTATCCCTCAGCTTTCACCATCATGTGGCATAGGCTTACTTCATGCGGCTCATGTTTTGCAAGACCTGTAGGTATGGTGGCTTAACCCAGCTTCCGTCCCTTTCCATCCTCCAGTCAGTTACTACTGCAGCCATAACATTCTTGCCTGTTGAATTTGGTTCAATACACTCTATATTGTAAGGTATATAGAATGATGGTAAAGTTGCATATCATGAAATAGATATTTAAGAGAGAAGATACTGATCTGGCATATTGTTTCAGTTTTGAATTTCAATATTTCAAAAGAAAAATATTTTTTTTTTCTATCAATTTCTTTTTTTTTTTTTCTTTCAGTAAGGGAACTATAGCAGAGCTTACTCTCGCCTTACATGACCAGAAGGGAAATCACCACAAATCAGTTGCTACAGTTGGGTATTCATTTTGTAATGAATATTAGGAACATAACTTGCAAGGACAAGAGCAGCCTACCAGCATTCATAAAATGGCAGTGAGCCCAGAAAGCACTTAGGGTCTAGTCCTGCACTATTAAAGTCATTGCTCTGATTGTCATTGCTGCTGACATTAATGTTGCAGGATCGAGAATCTTGATACAAACTTTCACTGGACAAAGCTGATGTTTGTAGTCATTACTTATATTTAAACAGGAGGAGCAGATAAAAAAAATATATATATATATTTTTCTTGCAATGGTTGTATGTGTGACCAAATTTGGATGGTAATGAACCTTCTGGAGGTTTTTGATTTGATCTTTGATATTTTAGAACTCCAGCAGTATTTTTCAAACTGGAAAACAGGCGTTAATGCTGTTACACTTGGAAAGCACACTGAAAATGGACTATCAATGTATGTGGGAAATATATCAACAAAAATGCTTATGAACATATCTGTGTATCAAAAAGAAGACTCTTCAAAAATACAGTTTAAGTATTTTACCATGGGGTAGATATAAAACCTAGAAATTTCTTATGGCTATCTTACATTAAGGTTGGCCAAAGTAGTTTTTTAGAAGACCAGTGAAAATCACATTATTGCTGGTCCTGTGAAAAATGAAACCACTGGATCTGCTTCATGCTTTTTATACTTTCCACACAAAGAAAATATATAGCGATTTTTTTGCACTCTCTTCAAGTGAAAAATAGTCACTGCTGTGAAAATGCCAACTGTTCTCTGCAAAATTAATGATTTTTCACATGGAGAAGAAGAGTGAAAATAAGTGATTCTTCCAGCAGGGCACTGCAAATACAGGATAGCTATTATTTGCTATTCTTAGTTATAGACCATTTTGTCCAGAATTGAATCTACTGAAAAAAGGCAAATTATTGAAATATTATACATAACAGAAATTTACATATTCTTCTGAACAGTCATAGAAACTGCTCTTGATAGCCTTATTTCTGCATTTATAATATAGTTATAAATGATAATGGCTGAAACACAGCAATGGGGAGTTATGCAGCTCCTCTACTCTTGATGAAGATTACCTGCTGGTTTTAGTTTTTCTCGTAGTTATTTGTTTGTTTGTCCCACCACCCCCATCTCTCCAAAACAGGTTCAGGGTATCTTAGGATGATATTCAGAGAATGACACATTATGCTGGCTGCTCATTCTTCTAGTTACTTCTAAAACACTGGGGCTCTTCATTAAAAAAAAAAAAAAAAAAAGGCAAGAAAAAAGAATAAGCTGCCAAGGCACTTTCCAACAAACCTTTCTTGTAGTTGCCACGGAGATGCTGCACAAACATAAATGGGATTTTGATTGAGAGGGTAGATGGCCCGTACAATTGCAAACAGGAAAAGAAGTTCATTTTATTAGAGGATAATTTTGACATGGTCATTTATAATGGAACTCTTTGTACAGAAGGCAATAAAATAAGTAGTAGACATGGCAACAAATACCATCCATTTTGTAAATCAGAGAAGAGAATGAAATACGATTTGGAAATTATCTTTAAAATGCTTCAAAAAGTGATTAACCTTGCAAAGAAAGGACTTTAGTAAACCATTTCTAATCCAAATTGTTTAGCTCTGCAATACAGGCATATGCTTTATGCTTGTAGTTCTCAGCCTGTGGTTCATGCAGAGCTACATTGTTTTGTCCTGCTCAATCTCCTTTGACTGAAAGTAAAAAAAAAAAAAAAAAAAAGCCAGCTTTTGCCTTAACCTCTTTGCTCTCTTTCACTACTGTACAAAACAAGGGGACATGAAATGAAAAGAAACAATCTCCTGAATGCCAGGCTAGTGTAAAACTAAAGTTATTCTTAGCCCTATTTTTGTTCATTGATTTCTCCATATATATTTCAATGCAGTTTTACTAATTATTTATTTTTTTTCCATTGAACAATACTGTGTCATTGTTAGTTGTCTCTGTCTAGCAGAAAGCTATTAAAAGCACCACATATGTCAAAACTTGGTAGTTAAATCAAAGTATGTCAAAAGGTAGCATGAGAAAAAATGCTACCTTCTCTGTCTTCTTCCTGTCATATTTTAACTGGAAATCCAGAGTGGTGCTTTGTTTAAATCTTATATAATTATCCTCTATGTTCCTTTTAACCTCTCTGCATTTCCAGCCAGGGCAGTTTCTTTGCCTACTTTACTCTGAAATAGTTCAGAAACCACAGAGGTCGGGAGCTGCTATGAAGTCTTCCTCCTTCATGCCCATGTTCTCACTGATTGGTATACAGTAAAATGCATTTACATATACCACAGCAAACAGTGCTGACTGGCCTGGTTAAGACCTTTTAAAGAGGCAGGTCAGGGTCTTTTCTACATCATGTTATTTGAAGACCAAATAAATCTACATGGTCAATTAACATAATTAAAATATATATATATATTTGTAATTCATCAAATAATTTGTCTTTGGGTTATTTAATAGACCCAGACTATAACCCTGCCAGCAACCATATATCTTGAAGAACCTAGCACAAAGTGCTATCAATTCTGATTAAACTCTGTTCATATTACTGCAAGATAATAATACTCAAGTATTATATTATCATACTGTCATATTATATTATATATTATCATAACCAACAATATATGTTCCCGATTTAAGTATCTATTTTATTTTTGCTGTGTAACTGGAGAATCTTAATACTGGTTTTACTTCTTGCCATTTTTCTAGGCTTAAAGTCATTCTGGAATCTAAGGAAAAAACAAGTATAGTCTTCCTATTAGCAAAGATGGTGTAAAAATAACTCAATTATTCCTTCATGCTACAAACAGTAAAAACATGGATGTTCGTTCAGTTCAACAGAAGGTAGAACTGGAGAAAGGGCTCTGTTTTTCTTTTCCTACTTGGAGTACTGTAGAGTTAACCCATTCTTTTCTCCTGGGGGGAAAAAATACAGCAAGAACAACAACAAAACAAAAACCACAGTGAAAGATCTGCCTCGGTAGGATTCATTATATTGCCTCCTAAACTGGGAACCTGTAATATGTCATCCACACAACAGCTTAGTATCCCATGGAATACCAAAAATCTAATGAAGAGTAACTAAAGCTGAGATGATATGAAAGAAAGTTTTGACTGTGCCTATAGGCACTCTGACCTGTCTCAGGTGTTTCTGGGCTGTATCTGGGAAAAAGGAAGGCATTATAAATATCTCTGGGACAGATCTACCACCTGCACCGGTCTGTGCAGCAGCTTTGTTCTGTCTAAACCTTTTCTCCTTTTTTCCTTTTTTTTTTTTTTTTTTCTTTTGGACGATCTACATCAAAACAGGACTACAATACTAAATATAAATAGATTTTGCAGGATGAGTTTTGCAGTGAATGAATGACTGAACACTTTCCCTTTCTTGCTGGGGGATAATATTTATAGGAAAATGGTTGCACTTTACTAAATGTGGAACTACCTCAAACAATGTTTGAATGACAGCCTCGGCATCTAGGAAACAAGTAAGCGAGCGTTAGAAATGAGGCTGAACAGTAAATTTGTTCTGACATGGAACAAGCTGAGCCTTGGAAGTCTAGACAGTCACTTAAATTTGACAGCACTGTGCTCTTCCTTTGACAGCAATTAGTTGCAAAAAGATATCACGATTGTATGTCATATAACAATGCAATGCCATCCCCCCAAAGTTAATTACGTAGTTAAAGACCAAGGACAGCATACAGATGACCACAGATGTTATAGGGCACTTAGCTCTTTGTTTCATAAAGCCTTGCACATTTGTGTTATCACCATGTACTTTGTGGTATTTGACAGGAAAAAAAAAGTCTTATTCAAAGAGACCTTGCAATGGTGCAATCTCATGAGTGAAGTAAAAAAAAAAAAGAAAAGGAAATGTCAGGCATGGTTGCTATAATAAAGACAGAGTTGTCCTGACCCTTACTGTAGTCTGTGCATGTTTGAATTTCAGGAGAACTGCACATCCCAGAGAAAACTTGTTTATATTTCTTGTGTTATTTCAGCTAAGGTGGCCACTTTACAAAAGAAACTCTTTACTAGCTGAAAAGAAGAGTCACCATCTTGTGCTGATACCAGACAGCTTGAGATGTGGTATGCATACCATATTGTATTATACAACTGAACAAAATGAGAATAGACTTTCTTAACTGGCAGAACTTTGGAATTTCAATGCAAATAAAAAAAAGACAACCGGTGGAATAATTTTGCAATTACATAAAGATTTAATAAATCTATCATCTTCAATTATAAAGTTTGCAAAAAGAAACGTCTTAACTAATCTTATATATAATATCAAGTCTGAGTGATTGGAAAATGAACACTGAAGGAAGAAACAGGAAGAAGCTCATATTTTTATTATGCTTACTACAAAATCATTTTAATAAAAAATGTCTTATGCAATTGTCTTTTAAATTAAAATAAGTGGTACTTAGTATTGCCTGTTTTTTCTTAAGTTTATTTTGAAATATTCTATTTGATCTTTTCATATATAATTGCTTACCCAGTTATTAGATGGAAAAGTGTTAATGCAACAAAGAGCATTTTTGTCATTATTAACTGCTATGTTTTGCCTGCACAAGAAGGAAATTTTAAGGCCACGAAGACCATTAACTGACTGGAGTGTCTGACATATGAGGAGAGGCTGAGAGATCTGGATCTGTTTAGCCTGGAGAAGGCGCATGAGGGATCTTATCAGTTTGTATAAATACACAATAGGAGGGAATGAAGAAGACAGAGGCAGGATCTTCTCAGTGGTGCCCAGTGACAGGACATGAGGCAGTGACCACCAACATAAATACAGAAAATCCCTTTTAAACTTTTTTTTCCTGTGAAGGTGGAGAAATACTTGAGCAGGCTGCCACGACAGACTGTGGGCTCTCCATCCTTGGAGACACTGTGCTGAGCAATCTTCTGTAGTTGACTGTTCTCTAAGCAGGTCATCAGGCTAGGTTATCTCCAAAGGTTTGTTCCAATCTCAACTGTTCATAGAAGCTACAATTTTGTGATTCTACAAAAATTATTTTGGCATACTTTATTGCATGTACAGAAAGCTTGCATCACTACCCATATTGTATGTTACCTGAGGTGCTGGATAATTTTCCAGGCATTGCTTGCACTTGGCGAATTATAAAAGAAATCAATATTCAACTGTATCTTATTGTTTGGGTTTGTAAATGTTTTAGTGAAAAAGTTGATGCCATCCTTGAGCAACTACTTTTTACCTTGCAAAGTTCTTATGACTTTTTTTCATATTTCATGATATTTTTCTCAGAAACCGTAGTTTGTTCTTCTTGAAAACAGAAATACTTTGAGAACAGAGATTCAACAATCTCTCTAGGAAATGTATCGCAATGCTTTACTGTCTTCTTTTGAAATATTTTTTTCTTATATCTAATCAAAATTTCCCTTACTGCAACTTGTCCATGGACCCTTATCCCTCTAATGTGCTCCTCCAGGAACTGTCTGGCTCCATGTACACTACAAACCATCAGGAGTACCGACAATTAAGTAGCAGGGCAAACTCCAACTCATAGTGCAGGCACACATCAAACACAATTAAATGGTGATACCATCATAAGTTACTGTCAACTAATGAGGTAGCTGTAAGAGTATTGATGCACTCTCTCAGCATGCTCCAACTGTCAAGTAACAACAAACTCTATCCACACCATACCTGCTGATAGAGGTATGTGAAGGATGAAGGTTCTTGACTCTTATGAGGTAAGATAGGATAACTTAAACATCTGTCATAGTTCCTTATATTTATTAGGATCAGTGAAAGTGATTAAGTGTAACTGAGGACAGTATTTAATGTAATGAACTAGAAAAATTATAGATGGCCAAGGGACAAAATTATATCTTCAAATATTTTGCTTTGTCTGATGATATGTGAGAGGGGTATATTACAGGACTTCAAACCTGAGACTGAATTTGCTGAAGAAAGAGCTTAAATGTGAATGATTTGACTTATGAGTTCACTGCATCTCTTACATACAAGAAGTCACAAAGATAATATTATGCTGGAAAGTGACCATTTTGCTGTTATTTAGAAACTTTAGAATTTAATCATGGCATCTAGGAAAAGGTAGGGTTGGCATATAGGCTAGAAAAGATCAGTGTCACACAGTAGCAGAAGATATAAAAAATCAGCAGAGATTAGAGAATATATATGCATATTTGCATGCAAAGATAAGCATAACTCCATCAGCAAGAAGATAAGCAGGCGTGTTTCCCAGCAGAGTCCCCCTGACTGATAGAATTTCCTAGGACTAATGGGATATAAACTCTCACTGCAACTTGCATCGTATGTATAAATACATATGCGTGTGCATTCATACACACACATTTATGAGAATTTATGTATGAGAATACATGTATGAGTCCATGGTAGAGAAGATAAAAGTAGTCTGTACTTGTTCCTGCTACTTAACTTTCTCTATTTCTGCAGAAACAGCATCTTGGGAACCTTGGAGGAAAAATAATAGTTCATATTTTCATTACAATGCTTCGTTCCTTTCCGGTACTTCATTGCATTAAAGGCTGGAAAAATCAGTGCCAACCTCCTTTTTCATTGCAATAAGGTAGTGGACAGCTGGGACTCCTTTCCTTGTTTACAACAAAGCATACAGCCCCTACTGGGAAAACATGCCTGATGCAGCATGCTGGGCACAAGCAAGCTGATATTAATACTGAAAGCACTTGTGGTCATATTTTAGAAGCAATAGTGGAAAAAGTTTTGGTATTACTACCCAGATCTTAATCCTTTTCTTTAAAGGACTTCTGGCACAGAGACAGATTCAGGGTTCAGGTTCAGATTAGGAAGAAAGTGTCTCAACAGAGTTTTGAAGTTAAGAAGAGAAAATAGGACTCGGGGGCTTGCAGTGTAAGTTCCTATCAGTCACTGATACTGTTCTGAGGATACTAAGAGAAAAAACATTTGAACATTCATCAGTAATGAACAGCATCAATGATTTGTGCAGCTATGTGAAGGATTTATTTGTACATCATAAAGCTTTTAATTTTATATTTATTTTATTTTATAAGTATTTATTTTATATTACAAAGTTATATTTATTTATTTTACAAGTCCTCTTTCAGCCAGAGCAAATCAAGAAAGAGGTCAAACTGTTTCTTCCATTCCAGTTCAGCTCATTATAATTTTTTTTGTCTTACAGACCTAATGCGTACTGTACCATAGATTCCTGTATAAAGAACTTTGCTATTCTTAAACTTTATGAGATGATACAACATCTTGGACTTAGATTTTTCAAGATTCTACAAATTTGTATTATTTTATTTTTAAGGCCAAATCTAATCTCATGCAAAGCATCACACTCCATTAATTGCAGTTAAAATATATTGTTTTGCATCTGCAGACCATCAAGCCAATAACATTTACTTTAAAGTTCTTTTCATAATGCTCATGTTGGCAAAATTTATGTATTAGCACCATAATAAGAAGTGTATTAGAAAAAAAAAAAGATATAGATCAGGTTATGAATATCACGTGAGATAGAATGAAGGTTAGAGGGTCTTTGCTGGAGAAGTTTGAAATCCAATGAGAGTGCAAAATGTCAGGCTGAATAACTACTTCCCACCCAGTATGAATTTCAAGAGACATAAATGGAAATGAGAGAAGCTAACTTCCAACAGATGTTAGCAAGACTTTTTTCACTTAGCACATAATAAACATATGGAATGGCCTATCAGGCACTATTGCTGAGGCAAAACACAAGGATCGTTCAAGAAACAATTAGATGCTGTTCTAAAGAAATGGAATACTTAACATGGATGAGCCCTGATGGGCTAATAGTCCTGATGGGTAAACCTTTCCAACTAAAACATTTTATGCTGTTATATTCATTTGAATGTAAATATCACTTCAGTAGCATCTATCTACTTCTTGGCTTGGTGGGAAGACTATTTCATTCCCTCTTTCTTTCACTAAGAAAAAAAAAAAAAAAGAAACCTTTTTATTTTGTGCAGTTTTAACAAAAGAAAAACAATGTCTGGAACACAGTCTTCCCCAATTCCTTTTCCTCATATATAAGTGACTTACAGAAGCATAGGAGATCTGAGATGGTAACAACTGACTTGCATTTTCATACAATATGATATGATCTGATTCACTATGTTTGAAGAAAGGCTAGCTGTCTCAATGAAAGTCACTCCAAGCAGCTTTTGTCAGAAATGCTGGTTCCAAAAGCTACTCTCCAAATTAAAAGATGAAACACCTGCTCATGCTTTCTCTTTCTTTCCAAAATCCCAATATTTTGCCTCTTTTCATATCTGTTTCTCAGTAGCAAACAGAGCAGCTTATCAGAACGCTTCTTACTGGACCATATGGTGACCACAGGTTTCTCAGCTGAATTATTTTTCTTGCTAGTGTTCCAGACGTAGATTTTGGATCCATCCCTTCACCGATTTTCTTTTCTTTTTTCCCNTTTTTTTTTTTTTTTTCCCCTTTTTTTTTTTTTTTTTGGTCCAAATGTAGAATGGCACCAGATAATACATTTTTTTCTTAGTTTTGTTGTGTGCTCTCTGTCAGAGGTGAGAAACCCAAAATATTCAGGGACATGCATAATTTCTATGCTTTAAACAAAACATTAGCTTATTATTTGAAAGATTTCAGGTTCAAACAGGCCTCAGATTCTATTTGGTAAAGCTCTGCAGTCTTGAAAATGCAACAAAAATCATCACTCAGTCCTCTCCCTCCAACATTGATTGTTTCAGGTTGCACAAATTATTTCCTGTCTTTTTAGAACTACTAGTGAACCAAAAAAATCGGCTCTCAGCACTACTCTAATTGAAAGCAGCATGAAGTAACAGGCATTTGCAGTTTTAAAGACATTGCCACAGGTATGTTGTGAGATCCATTCAGGATCAGCAGGATAGGTAGATGGCATACCTTATGTTATCTCTTGAATAAGTGGTGGACTGTTCATGTATTAGTTAAAAACTAATGCAATGCCAATTCAGAAATGATAAAGAAGTGCTTTGAAATACAAAAATATTTTGATTCTGGAAACAGTTGCACAGCTGATGGAATGAAAATTTGAACAAAAGACCTGGCACAATCCCTGTCATGACAAAAGGTAAGAAGAAGATACAATAAACTTCAGTTTATATTACAGTAGAAGTAGAAATTACATTCATATGCTCACTTTTGGTTAAAAACACCCCAAACCACTGCCCCCAATATGGTCTCAATTGTAAGTACCCTTACTACTTTGTTCAATCTGTAACCAATCAGTAAAATGCACACTAATAAGAGTGCATTTTTTTCTCAGTAGAAGTATCCAGACTTCCCTGAAATGGATACTTGCTAATCAGAATTATAAATGTTTCTGTCATTTCAGAAAGGTTCTAATTTTAATCACAATTTATTTTTATAGCTATGTTTAAGAAGGTAAGTATTAAAAAATTCTAATACTGAATATACTCTCTGTAAAAGAGGCAGAAAAAGGAATTTATTGACAAGTGAAATATTCAGAGGACAGAGAAGAGTGCACAAAGTAGTTTCACACTTGGAGTCAGATAGTAGCAACCTAATTTTCATAAAAAAATGGAGTATATTTCTAATGAGTATGTGCCTTATTTAGTTTCCTTATATTATGAAATAAATATATTTTAGTATTAGCTTTTGTGCATTTTCTATCCTTCCTTCTCATTCCATTTTCCTCACTATTATAGCAATATAATGCTATTTCTAATTAATCAAGAATGAGAATGCAACCTTAAAATATTAAGGTAAAGGCAGATATTTGACATTTATGTGAATTATAGTAACATCCTCACTTCCACCAGGGGAAATAATAATTAAAAAACCCAAGTACTATCAGTTTTTTTGGTGGCATAAGAAGAACACCAGCTGATTTAAAAAAGATTTCCTCTCATGTTGCAGTACTGCACAATCAGGTGTATGACAGAATGGTGAGCTAGGGTGGGTTAATTAACATTTGTCTTTGAAGCGTTTGCCACTTACTCCAATCAGCAGCAGGTCTGACTTCAAGGAGCATTGCTCTATGGCAAAACTGCATGCTCCATATTCTCAGCCTCTGTGGTTGCAAAGAAGGAGGTCACAAAATTCAAGCTTGAACCTGGTTGGAAAGTAGTGCAATACAAGTGATTTTATTTTATTTTATTTTATTTTTACCCTGTAGAATCTTACAAGTAGTAAACTTCTCCCTTGTAAGTAAGATGTTGCTTTTCTGTCAGTTTACTAATTCTAATGTAGATTTGTTTTAGCAAAGGCTCATAACCCTCATACAACCCTACATTTGCTAACATTTATTTGTCTTGTAAAAATACTAAGAAAATGAAACTACAAAAAGAAAAGTTTAATTTAGTTCCTAAAATGCGAAGTGAGAAAGAGCTGTTCCAGAGTAATGAAGAGCCAAATAATTAGGCCACAAATGTAGAAATAAAGGAACTGTTCAAAAGCAATCAAGCAAAGTGAAATTTTAAATATTCCAGCATTATAGATATGTATTTTTGATTATACCATGCGCTATTACCACTTCTAGCTTTTACCTAATGGCATATTAGCCATCCTGATTACACCTCAAAGATTAAAGTTTCCATCTACAGATTCATGTAAAAACTATCACTGAATAAGCAATCTTCTCAGACATTCTTTTTAGCAGCACTTAAACAGCACTGTAAGCTGTAGTTGGAAAAAACATCTGTGTGGACTCTCCTGAAAAGTTAGGCAAGATAAGCCATTCAGTGCAACCAATGATCTTAAAAATTTCTGTGTTAAAACAGATAGTGGAGGGGTACTGGGGGAAGACACAACCATGGGGAAGGGATATATATATTTCTGTGGATATAGATGTCAGAAGCAAAGCCAGAAAACTCAGAGGTACTGTCTTCCATTATACTACTATAAAAAATATGCCACAGCCTTTGAACAAACGAAACCCTCAGCATTTAGTACTTACACTTTAATAATTTACTTTAGTACTTAACACTGTTTGGTTTGTATCCTCCTAGTTATAGCTGCTTCTCTATGAATTAACATCTCTTCGTCTTGGAAGACCCATGCCAACATGTTCCTTAACAAATGTTATGATTGCTGATTCACTTAATTTGATGATATTCTGAGAATAAATTATCTCACTTTATTTGAAGTATTGCTAGCAGTAGCCAGTGGTAAAAAAAAAAAAAAANGATGAAAAAAAAAAAAAAAAAAAAAAAAAGTGTTTCTTCTTGGGGATGTAAGATAGAAGTTTTGCAGTTCTGAAGTATGCAGTGACCTTTGTGCTGTACTCTAGGTCTGCTGTGCTAATGTGGATTAGTCATTTCGTTTTCTGAGTATGTGTTGTATGAGCACCATTCAGCAGTACTCTGATGAAAATAATAAAGATACCTTAGTGCAAGCCCTGATGTATTGTAATAAAGTGTTAGAAAATATGTTCATTTTTAATGGTTTCATTTCTGGGATTATGTCTGCCCAAGGCAAGAGAGAATTGAGTATGTATTTCTCTGGTGTGCAAAAACATTTATTCAGAATATATGCAAATCAACGAAACTCTCATAAACAGCAGTACTGAGCTGATAGTTAATGACAGGAAAAGCTGATAACTTAATGATGAAAAAAAAAAAAAACCACAAACCACCATGTCTAATTAATAAGCTGTAACATTTTCAGGAGAACTGACAGTCTCAAAAAGAAATCCTTAACTCTTAGGAAACTGTTTCCTGGGCTTGAAAAGTGGTATGATTTTATTTCATGATGCAGGAAAGGGACCTGACAAAAGGAATGCACAACAGGTTAGGACAGTTACTCCATTTCTACCTCTTGTACCTCTTGTAGAAGTTCCTGCTTCCAATAGATTGTATTTTAATAATCTGCTTGTGGGGCAAAAGTTTCCTGACCCCACAACAGTCCAGGACCTGTTAGCAGAATTGGTTAGGCTGACCATGAAGGTGCATCATGTAAGAGCAAGCAATATAGTAGCAGGAATCGGATGAGAAAATCAGATGAGTGTAGTATGATACACAAAAGTGTTTAGTAACAGAAAAGAGATAGAAGAGCAATGCCCTTGAAGAAAGTAGAAGGAGAAATACATAAGTGGGAAAGTGTTAGAGTTCTTTTTGAAGAGGGAATGTATGTCCTTTAACAGATGTTTCTCTAAAAGGGAAAACTCACTGTGGAAAATACTATTAAGTTGTTAAGCTTGCCATCACTGTTATGTTTCTTCTCTTTACTAGCAGAAGTTTTCAGGGGACATTTTTTATTTACACGTTTCTTTGATCACATGAGTGAAACAATATCGTGTGTGATTTTCAAGTGCTAAAAAACCACAGAGATCCCATGACTGTCATATCACCCTTGAGTGTTTACTTATAGAGCCAACAGGCTCCAAATAGATTCAGAATGAACAGACTTGGAGAAACATTAAAAGAAAAGGTAGTAACAAAAAGAAGTGGAGGGGAAAGTAGTAGTTGTATGCAAGAATGTTCCAGGAGTAAACAGGATCTAAAAGAAAAACAATAAACAAAAATGTACTGCAGTTTCACAACAGCCTACATCGTTCCCTTGCTCTTATATGATCGCAGCAGAGATTTGAGAGCTCCAAAACTGAGAGTTGAAAGAGCTTCTTCTCAAACAACTCACACTGGTTTTGCCTCTTATTTTAATTTTGTGGAGGTGAGTGATCTGAAGAGTTTTTAACATACTGAATAATTAGCAAGGGATGATTCTCAAAAGTTTTGGAGTTTCATTGCTTGGAACTTATCAGAGCCTCTTCAGTTGCAGCATCTCGCTAAGAGACCCTGGAGAAGAAGTTTCTTAGAAGATTTCTTGTGCTTCCTGGTTCACCTGGATTGAACATACCACACAAAAGCTACTTTTTTCACTTTACTTAAAACATTACAAGTAAGATTATTGATAGTAGTCATTAAAAGGGACAGGTGTTTTTTCTGGCTGTTGTAACAGCTGGCTGCATAATTCAATCCGATTAATATGTAAGGATTCACATATGGGTGGGTATTTTATGGATGGCTGGAACAAGTGACAACATTTAACAAATGACCTAAAATAGGTCTCATGATGTTTCTGTTTCTAGCTCTGAGAAATTTGAATGCTGTACAAGCTCATCTATATTTGGGGATTGACTTTCAGAGGCATGTTCATGTTTACTACATTTCTTTATAAGCAGGTGATACTTCTGAATTTTGTGGCTCCTTCTAATCAATATTAAAAGCTTTAAAACATTAAAACATATTAAAAACATTTATTTGTAATTAAAATATAAGTTTGAAACTGCCCCAAAATAAAGAAACCAGTAGCAACATTCTAATTACAATCAAAGATTAAACATTTATTTCAGCAGATGGCCACAAACAGTTTTTTTTTTTTTTCCCAGAAACAGAGAGAAAGCAGAATTATATATAGGAGGCTCAATCTAAAGACTTACAAAATTACTGCAAAGAATTTTGCATCTTGAACGAGCAGTATGAAAGATATCTCAGTGAGAGAGGGTGGAAGACAAACCCAGGTGAGTATATTTTCTCTTGTGCTTCTGTAAAAAAGCACAACTAAAAGCTCTCTGAACAGAATTTTCTCAATATGAGAAACTGAATGCATTACATCTACTTATAATATAATGCCCATAAAATTTCACACTAATATTTACTTCCACATCATGCTCTCTGAGTACTCCTCCAGAAACAAGAAACAAGCTTATTTTCCTTTGACCTGGCTTTGCACACATCAGCATTGTTTTTAACCTTTGAAACTTCTGCATTCCTGGGGTCTGAGGCTTGCAGATTTTTAAGTCTTCCACTAGGATACTATAAACACATTTGGAGAATTGACATGCTTTACATGTGGGGAAGCATAAGTTACATGCTACACCCCAGAGAGTGAAGAGCAGCTGCTGTAGGCAAATATTTGTATGCACCTGAGCAGCCTCTCATTTAAGGACCACTCCAAGTGAAGTGTGGGGCTTGGCTAAGCACTTTCAGCACAAATCCAGCTTTTAATTTTTGGCTGGATTTACTTCTCCAGGTGCAGAATAAACTGCTTGGTTATAAATGTTAGCCATTAACTGTGGCAGTTAACACAAGGAAGATTGCACTCATATAACAATACGAGATAGAAACTACCACTCGCCTCTGTGGCATCTCCATGAGCCATTAAGAACAGAGAGGAATTTTCCACTTAACCTCAAGGACACACAGATTGGTTGGTTTATGTCCTAACCTTCACTAGCTCACATCTCTCATTATTTTATATCATGTAGTATCAAAAGAAGTAGGCATTGTTATGCCAAATGAGATTTTGAACTTAACCTGAACTAAAAAAGAAAGAATTTCTAATTGATGTAAGCAGTAATATGAATCAAGATGAGAATAATATGTTTAATCTTAGTCAGCCAGTTCAGTAGTTTTTGACACCCCATCCCCAATTAATTAATTTTTAAAAAAAGATATATATATTTTTTAAATGTAAGCTTTGATTAATTCTTTTCAAGTATTTAAGTTTATTCATGTAACTTTTCAGACCATATTTTGTAAAAAAATGATAGAAAAAAAAAAAAATAAAATGTTAGTTTCTATAACTTTTTTTTTTTTTTTTT
>VXAA01002399.1:49074-92003 GCA_013399115.1 Anseranas semipalmata
TTTTTTTTTTTTTTTTTTTTTTGCCTGGCAGCTAAGGTTTCTAACCACAAAAACTATTTATAGATGAAAAATAAATCACACTGGTCTGGATCAAGAATATGAAGAAAATATTGGGACAAAAAAAGGCATTTTACTGAAATACTTTGTTCTATTCAAAATGGACTTTTTTTGTCTTAATTTTAAGAGGAAAAGAACTTTTTAAGAGGAAAATGAACCTAAACTGAATTAAGAAACAGCCAAGAGTAATAAAATGTTAAAATGAAACTATATAAATTTCTGATTTTTTAATTTAATATTACAAACAATAGGAGATGAATTTAACAGCAATTTACAAATGTTTTTGCTGACCTCATTCTCAATTTGTCAGATAATAAACATACAACCAAAAATATCCACTCTACCTCTGTGCATGTGAAAACTGGAATGAAATTGCATACAATAGCTCATATAAAGATTCATATCAGGATCTGGAAACCAAATGTAATAATACCCCTCTTTCAAATTGCTAGAGCATGACAGAAGCAAAATCAGGAGTTCTTTCTTCTTTGTGGACAGAGGAAACTAGGTTAATTGTCTCCTTGCTTTGCTTTTACCCTTGATAGCTAAGGAAGGTTTCCAGCATTTTTACTCCTTGCCCAAAACTCCCTGTTTCGACGCAGAGTGGAGTGGTGTTTTTGTATGTGAAGGACTCTGCTCTCTCTGCTTTACTCTAAGTAGTACAAAGTAGCTCAGGTCAAACTGGTTTGACCTCAAGGATCATGTGTTGAATCTTGAAGAACAGAAAGATAAAAGTTGGTATGATATTTTTGGGTATTTTCTCAATAAGAGACTGTTTTCTCATGAAATTCATTTCTGAGGATCATGTATGTGGTTTAGACTTCTGATTTCTTTCTGTCTAGGCTCTTATTCTTTGTTCTTAGAAAAACAACAACAACAGACATTGAGTTTCATGCTGGCATTTCATTCAAAGTATCTATCTTTATTTGGATTATTTCATTAGTAATATTGGAAGCCTTTTCTCTTCAACATTTCTTCATCTGTTTTCATATTTGCTGAATGATATCTGTGAAATGTCATCGTGCTATGGAAAAAATGTACAGTCAAATGTTTAGAGACTTGGAACTGAATTTTATTGAATATGGAACAATAGGAAAAGAGACAGGAATTTCTGTCTGGAAAAGAGAAAGAAGACAATGGACTAACTTTTGAATTGACTGAATTACACACCAAATCTGGAAGTATTAAACAAAAAATCCCATTGATTCAAGGATTGCTTCATTGATTCAAGGACCGTGTAAGAGAGAAGTGAGAAGGAAGGCTTGATTTTCTCAGTGATACTGGCATCACCAGTAGAAGATGGAAAAGGACAACGTTCTTCCTCAGACCCCTCTGAGAAGGGTCTATAAAAGGATGGCTGCTTTCCCCAAACCATAAGGACTGGTTGCTTCTTACTGTGCCAACATGAAAATATATTTGCAAAGATGGGAGGAGCAGTGAGGGCACAGCTTTATTTAACATCTATGCTTGATGAAATTAGTATAAAGAGGATGAAGCTGCATGCTTGAAACTTTGTCTTCAAGAGAGCTTTATGTGGGCAGTGTGCTAAGAGTACACCAAAAAGCAAAAGGCTGAACCTTGAGTGGCACAGCTTCAAACTGCTCCTTACTGCTCACAGTGCTTCCCAAGCCCAGCTAAGGCTTGTGTGAGAAATCCAGGGTTTGACCACAAAGATCTTAGAGTAAATTACAGACTTGTCATAAAAATGGGCACTCTAATTATATCTACAAGTTTATACTTCAAATTTAAGCTGAGATAGGCAATATTTATAATTATCCTATAACTTAAGAAAAACTATACTCTGGAGCATAATGAAAAAAAATAAATTATACTGAAGATACATAATAACATACAAGGTTTTATGAGTTCAAGCAAAGGCAAAATATCCTCAAATTTCAGATTGCCTTAAAGGAAAAAAAAAGTTTACTACAATGTTTTTGTAGTTAATAATACTTTTAATTACTTTGGAGTGTTCATCAGAGCAAAAGAGATCATTTAGGAATCATGTTAACTGGCAAAATCCAAACAACTTACAAATATCTTCATTTTCAATATGATAGAAATTTTGTAATAACCAAAAATATGTAAAAAACATTACAATACAAAAAGGCCATTTTGAGCTGCTTATTTTAAGTTGAAAAAAAAAAAAAAAAGAGAAAAACAGTCATGTAAACCAGAAAATCCTTTTATTAAACAAACAAACAAACAAACAAATATTAAACCTCTGTACTTAACTGTATATTAAATATTAGAGATGAATTGATTAGTCTGTGATACAGATGGTTGAATAGAAATTTTTAATAATACTTTCACTTAAATGGTGAGCAAGAAGTAATAAATGACCAGGTAAACACCTGATTTATCAGAGTATAGATAAAATAAAATAGGTGTATACTAAAAGAACTAGAACTTTGTGCCATATTCACCACAGCAGTAACTTTGGTTTCATGTTGTAGACAGTCTATTACAGTCACAGATGAGTGAGGTTGCTAGATATAAGACTGAATCAAAAATTCAATATTCTCTGAGATGAATATCCCATAATTTCTCATCTCTGATGTATTTCATAAAGACTTGTGGTACTGCTTTATAATATGCAAAACAGATTATTACAAGACCAGGGTTCCCAGGACTGTCAATACAGTAGTTCCCTGCAGTATTAAAGTCCACAGATCCGATTTTTAATATATTCATGAACAATAAAGAAAATACATGTTGCATGCAAAAATAGCTACACCCTTTGGAAGGACAACCAACCAGCTGCTTTCATGTCCAGAATAGCAACCATGGGGATGCAAGAAAAGTGAGGTGTTAGTCCTGGGACTTTACACCTAGGATTTTCAGTAATAAATGTTGATGTGTCAGCAGTACATACACAGTTTTTAAAAAGTTTCCCCTTCAAAAGCTATGTTTAACTCCTAGTTTAAAGCTGAGTTTTGCCTTGTACATGCCTATTTACAGGTAAAAGTATCCATGGTGAGGTTTTTTTTTTTTTTTTTCAGATTAAAAATTGCTTTACATTTATTCAAATATCAAGTCTCTTTTAGAATGCACCTCTTAAAAAAGCAGAATTTTGAAACCTGCTTTATGGAATAAGACTGCTAGAAAATATTTTGCTTCTGTCCTGTGGGGCTATGGTTCTCCGGTACTCCACAGACAAAGTATGTCAGGCAGCCTACAAGGTTCCCCCGTAGATGCACATGAACAACCTATTTCCTATCTGCAAGTAGAAGTACTCTTTGGATAGTTTTTGTGCTATATTTTCTTTATATGCATTATAGGAATCTGTCTCAGAGTTCATTTCCAATGAAAAAATAACACAACTGGACCTTTGCAAAGAATGGAAGTGGGAGACCTTGCTCAAAATTATTAGAGCTGTCAGTAAAAGAGCAAGTGGTCCATGTTCTAACACACATCAAAACTCAGAGGTGTAGTACACTAGTTAGTTTGTCAATGTGTTGTTGTCTTTACTTTCATTTTGGTTGCTCTTTGAACAAAGAAAAATAACAAATTAGAAACAGAGCTCTAGGACAAATATGAGAAATTAATAACACTGATCTCATGAGACATGGGAAATAACTACCTTGATACAAGGTCTATGAAAAAGTATTTGCTGTTTAACTCAAAGATGCTTGCATTCTTTCAAAATCAAATAAACAAAAACAAAAACAACAATAATAAAAGACAAAGCCAAAACAAAGCCATTAGAAGTCATTAAACATGATTTCAACAGTTTTGTAGAATTTAGTTTTAACAGATGCTGCACTAAGCCTTTTGCATTTCTCAAATGAAAATTACTACCTTAGCAAAACCTAACATTAGTCTTTATTAGTGAGGTCTCACTTCCTTAATGAATGGTGAGCATCAGGGTGAATAAAGATAGCAGAATTAGTTTCTATTGATTGAAATACCACCTTTTCATTGCAAAACAATTTTATTTTTCTACTGCAAGATTAAGAGAAAAATTGTGCTGACTACAACTTCTGTTCTATTTATGCATATATCTATACACACACAATTGGAATTGCAACTTTTTGTGCTGTTAAAATATTGTAGCCTGGAGCAACTGAAGGAATCTGTTGAGTTGTGTAAATTCCATGTTGTATAAATTACCATGCTTCTTTAATGGAATTAATAGGTGGCCAGAACCTGAGGGCTGTTTTTTTTTACTTATGTGTGTATTTTTAAGTCTAGCAATCATTGAAAGAAACAGCAATTTCTGTGATATCCTGTTACATATCAAACAAGATGTGTTGATAGCAATAAGTATTGCAATCTAAGAAGTTTGACTATTCAGCACATAGAAAACAATGGGCTAAGTGAGTTCTATAAATCAAAATGAATTAGTTATGTACCTTAGGAGACTTTAGCACTGGTGGTAATTTTCTAGTAGAGCCATTGCCATTAGGTCAGACTAACTGCCAATAATGATCTTTCTAGCATGAAATTTTATGGAAAGATTACTATTATTTCTGTTATTGAAAACCTGTCTTCATAGGGAATCCTACAGGATGTGGGAAAATTAGGAGAAGATGGGAAGACATTTCAGGCACAGATCGCTTTGTGAGCTGAAGGGGTGAACCCACTCGGGGAATGGGTGGAGATTTCCAGTCTACTGAATACTATCTACTCAGTGTACTTGGGGGTCATGTACTTTGGATGACTTTCTCTTCCACGGGGCCATCTTTGTCATCCCCTTTCAATGTAAATTAACTTTGGTAACCCATTGCTTCAGAGAAGCTCTATACAGGTATAGCATTGTTCCTGGTCTTCTGGGATTAGAGTCCATAAAAACAAGCCATCTTCACCTTTATTTATTTGTCATTTTGTGGCAAAAATATTTTCAACGAGGGCAGAGGGTGGAGACGTTTTTCACATATGTCCTTCCTAATCTGAGATATTCTATTGACCTTGAAAAGTTGTAGCTTCTCTTCTCAGTGTATCAGAGATAACACCGAGTTCCTGAGGAATAGATGGTAATGTCAGAAATTACAGCCTCATAAAAAGTCCTTAATTCTCATCATAAAAATAATATATAAAGTAGAGAACTATGAGGGTGCCTTACATATTGCAATGTCAGGTTTAGGAGCACTACAATAAAATTTACAATGCCTTTTTATTTGATGGTGGGTAAGAAAGTAGAAAAGTATAGCTTAAAAATTGCCATGTTATAGACAAGTGAGCTTTTGGGGGGTTAAAAGGAGGGAAGCTGGGAGCATGAAATGCTGAGCTTTGGGGATTTTATTACATATTTAAAATAATGTTGCTAAGAATCCCAGATGTTCACTCCAGGTGAAGTTTTTAAATACATGATGGGCAAAAGATTTTAAATTCTGCTCATTATTAGCCAAATACTTTTCTCAGAGAATCTGAGAATAAAAATAACACAAATAACTCTAGGAGCTTCTGAGAGCTCAATTAGAGAGCTCAGGAAGAGCTCATTTTGGCAGGAGGCAACAGATGAAAGCCCAAGCATATTGCAGCCGAGGGGAGTTTTCCTGCTGATACCAATGAAGGCAAGATTTCTCCCAGTTTCCCTAGGATAATGTCATTACCTGCATTCTGAGTAATCATCTTCATGGTTACCACTTTCTATTCTGACTATGACTAGCTTTCATGGCTAAAAGTCTAACACACACCTCTCTGTGCCCAACCCACAGAAAATAAGTGTTCATTACATCTGTAATCTGTGATCTGCGATCCTGTAGGATTCAGCTCTCTAGCTTGAACCAGGTAAGATCAAATTTCTGCTTCCAAACAGTGGTTGAAATGATACTTGCTGAAATATCACAAGCATGTCATATGTGAAATAGTAAACAGGTCTAAAATAATACAATTTTCATCTTGGAGACAAGAATGTAACAGATGTTAGCTTCATTATTTTCTTAAAAGTCTCACTGAAGATGCTTTGTGTGTAAGATGTTGTATACAAACATATGAACAGAAGAGTACATAGAATATTGAAAAAGATGTAGAAAGCATGCATAAGTACAAATATTCAAGGTCAAAAATAAGAGGTCAAGATGCACACAAGGGTGATTTAAAAATAAATGAGAACAAATTTTCTTTCCCCTGTAGTCACCAATCTTCAACTAAATATTTTGCCTAGGAGGGACAGGCTTAGTCTTGTAACACTTTGCACAGGATGCTGGCCACCAGGAAATGCTGAAGAGTTAGGCATCTTGCAGAAGCACTTTTTATTCTGACCTAGCTAGTGGTAGATTTTATTATTGTGGCTTTGCTATTGAATTCAGTGAATAGATATAAATACACGTAGAAGAGAGGCCACATATCTTTAGGACAGAAACACTGGAATGCTGCAGTACATGAGAGATTTCGAAAGCTATCATGTTTATTTTTTTTACTTGCAAAACTGTGGCTCATAGAAATAGCTTTGATTTTTCTTCAGAGATTCACAGTGCTCTGGTAAATATTTTCATACATGGTTAATCATTCATACATCATTATGTGGGCACAAAGTAAGTCTATCAAAAATTTAAAACAACCAGTTGTTGTTCTGGAAGGCAGCAGATGCTGAATATTTCACAGATGCCTTCCTCCCATTTGTATGGTTTCACCATTTATGTGGAGATAACTGAAACACATTTTCCAAGCCTCTGCTGAGCACTTGATCAGCACTCTGGTGGCAGATGAGCTTCACTGTAATAGTGTCCAACAGGTGTAAAAGTGCCGAATGGTTTTTTTTTGCTGGAGTGTTTTATGGATATCTGCTAATTGCATTCCACTGTTCCCAACACTCGCACGGGAATCTCACACATTTGTCATCTACAACACATGGTAATGGTTGGGAGACCTTGTGTCTGAAGATAACTGCCCTTTTCCTTCTTTTCAGCCTGAAAAGTCGTTCATTCATGGTCAGATGGATTTGTTCCCAAACACCAGCGGGCAGCTCTCAAACAATGGTAGAAAATGTATGCTCTTTTTGAACTTACATCTATCATAGTTTTATTTTTACAGAAGAAGGTGTTAATTACTCCTGTTTGTGTTTGTTATTCTAAGAAAATCATTTGTTCTTTTTTTCATATGGGCTAAATAATTTTAGTCCTCACTTTACCTCTAGCATGTTTAAAATGGCTTATAGAAGGGATTTAACCATGAACTTCTGCCTTTGCCTGTGAATTACTGGTATGCAACTTGTTTAAAGTTCTTAAGCTTTTAGAGTAATTGAAATATTGGGTTGAATCTTAGGAAGAATTAAGTACTGATATTTTTAGAAAGTAAATTAAAGCTTTTCTACATTTCAGTATACTAGCCTTCTAAATATCCTTTAAAGGTGTTGTATGCAGCATCAATTTTAGAGTGTTCTGACTAATGTCACCCTTTTGAATTTCCTCCACAAGGTAATTTTGACTGCAACAAGTAGAAAAAAATCCCATCATTTTAGTTGACAACATTCTGCCATATAGTTGTTTTATTTAAAGAGAGGCATGATTTTACTGAATAAGTATAATGAATCACACAGCACCTTAGGCAAACATATTTTATGCCAGATATTATCCCTTGAGAGATATTTCAGTCTGATAATTTCTTTTGGTCAAACATAATACAGCTGCCACTGCATTTTAATGAGAAACATGCCTTTTTTTCTTGTTGCAAATATCTAGTCTCATTATATTAGAAGTACTAAAGAACTCCCTTACTTCTCTGAAATTACCAGGTTCCCATGCTTGAGTTTATGGCTGTGATGCACCCACACTGAAACCTACAAGTTGGGTATTAAAAGTGTGTGACAGCCCCAAGATACAAACCTTCATGCAGCATCAAAGCTCTGTCCCATCCATACAATGCAATTTCTTCCCAGTGACACTTGTGATGAATACAAGTATCATGGAAAAAAAGGCAAAGTATTTCTAGTCTCTTTACTTTGCTATAAAACAAGGCTTATTTCCTTTCTCCTGTGGCCAACTACGTGAATTTCATACTGGTAGGATTATTATGAGAGAAAATCCTTGTCAGCTCTGTCCCTTTGAACTCCTCTTTAGAGCTCATTTCAAACTAAGAAAGTAGCAAAAATATTTCCAATCATCCTAGATGACAACATCCTGCCATACTGGGAAGTTTGATCTAAAATGGGACTTACTAGCTTACTGAAAAGAGAGCACAAGCAATGAATTATTCAGAGCTTCTAGTCAACAATCTTTTATACCATGTTCTATCCCAGGATAGATGGTTCAGGCTCAAGTACTATATTTGTCAACAGTAAACTAAACCTGCTGCCCAAATCCCACACTGACAGTGTTAAACTGCTTGTATATTGTTATGGCTGTCATTTAAGACAGCTAAAGCACAGAAATTCAGAGCAGGGATGTCCCTGTGTTCTTAACTCATTCCCTTGTGATTTCACTTTATATGAACTCAGAAAACTGGCAACACTGCAAGAATTACTGGGGCTGCAACAACACCTAGGCACAGGGGAATCCATTAAGAACAGCATCAGTGACGCGGCATTAACTCTAGATTTCCTTTATTTGTGCTTAATTTAAAACATTTCTAGCACTCTTTTATTTCAATGGGAAGATTTTAGAAATGCAAATCCCATGGCCATGGTTAGGAAATTGTAAACAAAGGAGTCTATTTCCCTGATGTGATACTTCAGGTGACCCTACTGGATTTAAAACAGCAGGAAATTAGCTCAGTATTATTGTTACATACACTGATTTTGTGCTTTTCTCTCATTTCTTGGTTGTTTGTATAAAGAGAGTATTTACAAACAAAACAATGAAGAAAGGTAAAATCTATTCAAACTACCTTAAAAATGTTCTCCTTGAATTGTGTTTTAAATATTTGGGATAGTATTTGGATGTATATTTTGGGCACTTTAGTAATTGGTAGATGAGCGCCGTTCCACTATATCAGATAGGGTCTAACCTAAATTGGATCACATTGGGTGCGCTGATTCACTCATCATAATTACAATCCTAAATATATTGACCCTTTCTGGTATGTTACCAAAGCTGCCACCTTTTGAAATCAGATATTTTTTGAGGCCATCCAGCCCAAAGTATTCTTCTTACTATTAATAAAAACAGTGTCACAGACAGGTGTAAGGCAAGATCAAATTGTTTGGCCTCTTATGAAAAGTAATGGTCTTATCACGTTGTTGGTGCCTACATTTGGCCGTGCTCAAATTTCTATTTCCCTTTTGAAACATTACTCTCTGTGAATTCCTTCATTCAGAATCAACCTCCCTATTTCGTATCTTAATAGATGTTTTCCCTCTGCCTCAGGTTATTTTCATTTAAAAAAAAATATTTATAGATGGATGTGCTTTTGGAGCCATGAGTTATTGCACCAATCAGCTCTTAGATATACTTATCTCATGCACTTTAGTAGTTACTGGGTTAAAACAAGCAAACAAATGAACAAAGCAAAACAAAACAAAACAAAAAACATTACTGAGACCAAATCCAAATGTATTATTTTTCTTACTGCATTGTGAGATCAGTTGTATGTTAGTTTCTATGGTGTGAAAATAAAATTGATAGAGCTGCAGAGAACCTTGACTTTTTCTTGTGCAATGGAATCTCATATGCCTTTATCATTTCCATGAGATGCTCATTACACTGTCAGCAGCTCTTAGTAATGGTTGTGATTTCACTTCTTTTTCTCAAAAGTGATTCTACTCTATAGATGACTTTGCTTTTTGAGAACTTATATCTGACTTTTGAAAATACCTATTTATAGATGTAGAAGATAATCCCAATTTTATTGATACATCTTTCTCATCATTTTTCCGGAGCATCCCAGATTACATTACTATATCAACACCCTTACAGAATAAAATGTCCAAATGCATATTACTCTCAAGAAAATAATGTTAATTTAATCTATGTGAAATGTGAAAAAATATCCATGCCTCTCTATCCCAAAAGAATTAGATTTCCAGTAATTAGGACATGAATATTAGGAAATGACAGAGCTGACTCTGATTTATCTCTATGTACATGTTACTCTAATTATAGCAAGATTGTACTTGATAAAAATATTTTATAAATATCAGTCAGTCTTCCATGTGCTGGTACCCCATGTCAGCAAACACGGAGGCAGAAGTTAGAGACCAGATGGCCTAACTAGGAATGTGTTGTTTACATACGCTTGTGAGATTTCTTTGTGTGTTGTGAATATGCAAACCTGGTTCACAGGCCTACAAGCAACAGTTATCCACTTTTGTCTAATATTTCAGTGGTTAGCTTGCACTCGTGGTTCTAGTTTCAGGATTGATACCATTATTAACATGATCGATTCCCTTGTTGTAAGAATACAAATTAGTTTCATTAGGCAAACTTTTCTCCAAACTTTTAAAAGTACCTTTTTTAACTGAAGTAAATATCCATTCTTGGCTTATACTGCATGGTTAGTATGAAACTAAGTCATAGTCTAGATTGGTCTTCTGTTTCAGTTCTTATCATAGAATCACAGAACCACAGAAATGCCGAGGCTGGAAGGCACATCTGGAGATTGTTTAGTCCAATGTTTCTGCTCAAGCAGGGTGAACTAGAGCATGTTGCTCAGGACTGTGTTCAGTCAAGGTTTGAATTTCTCAATGGATGAAGAATCCACAACCTCTTGCTGCAGCCTGTTCTAGTGTTTGCCACTCCTATTGTAAAGAAGTTGTTTCTTATGTTTAAGTGATTTTTTTTTTTTATTTCAGTTTGTGCCCATTTCTAGTTGTCATTTCAGTGGGCACCATTTAAAAGAGTCTGGCTTTTTCTTCTTCATTTTCTCCCATCAGGTGTTGAACAGTCCTGTTTTTCTCAGCCTCTCCTCATATGACTTGTCTTCGTGGGTCTGGAAATGGTTTCTAGGATTAGTTGCTCCATCACCATCCTAGGAATCAAGGTGGGGCTGACCAACCCTGGGTCCTGTTAAGGTTGCTGCTGTATAGAGATGCCATTCTTCTTGCACTTAATGTCCCTTGGCAGATCCAATGCCAGATGGACTCTGGCTTTCCTAACACCATCCCTGCACTCTGGTTTCTCTGTACTCCTCCCAGGTAACCTGTCCTGCTTCCATATCTTTATATATCCTTTTTATGTTCGAGATTAGCCAGGTGCTCCTTGTTCATGCCTGCAGGTTTCCAGCTGCCTTTGCTAGCTTTTCTGCTTGCTAGGATAGACCATTTATCAACTTGGAGGACATGATCCTTGAAAATCAGCCAAGTCTCCTAGACACCTCTGCTTTCTAGGGCTGTACACCATGGGATTCTTCCAGGTGGAGGATTCTTCCTGAAGAGGACAGAGGTTTCTCCCCTGAAGTTTGGGGTTGTATCCTGTGTTTTACCTTTGTCCCTCCTCTCAGGATCCTGAACTCCACCATCTCATGGTCACTGCAGAAAGGCTGCCTCTGATCATCACATTCCTGATGAGTTATACCTTGTTTGTGAGAATAAGGTCTAGCAGAGCATCTGCCCTTACTTGTTTCTTGATCACCTGTGTCAGGAATTGTTCTCAGTGCACTCCAGAAACCTCCCGGATTGGCTGTGCTGTGCAGTACTGTCCCTCCAGCAGATGCTGGGATAGTTAAAATCCACCATGAGGACAGGAGCCTGTGAACATGAGGCTTCTTCCAGTTTGAGGAAGGCTTCATCTGCTTCTGTTTCTGGATTAGGCAGTCTATAGATGACACACATCACAACATTTTCATGTTGTTGTGCTTGCTAATCTTGTCCCATAAACTCTCAAATGGCTCCTTTAATTTTATGCCCAGATTCACATGTACTGTGATTTACAGAGATGGAAGCTTTTCTTAATGACTTCTTGCTTTCCCTCATGACTTCTTCAGTCTGTAAACACTCCTGCTATGAAATTGGATGTGTGTGGGACCATCTCTTCTCTAATTGCTGTGTCATCCCTCAGAATGAGGATGGTACCATTCAAATTGCAAAGAAACTCACAAGTCATCAGTCACATTAGAGGCTTCTTAACTGCTGTCACCAATGGTATATATCTTCTGTTTGATATAGATTAACATTCGGAAGAGAACTGATTGTTTTAACTGTGTCTCAATGAGACACAGTTTGGTAATAGATCCTGCTGATTGTGTTTGTTTGTTCTTCTTGTCTTTGTTCCTTTTTATCATTCAAATCATTTCTTCTGCCTGTAATTTGTGAGCTTTAATTAATTGGCATTAGATCCGTTTTGTATGACCTATAAGAGATTTTATCAGTAACTTGTTCACACTTTGTGCATCCAATTACAGTATCTAGATTTATGTAAGCATAATTAGTACTATATACTAACGATAAAATTGCAAGTTAAAATGAAGTGCAAAACTGCATTCTAAAACTATTTGATTAATCAAAGATTTTTAAATTAAATTCAATTTATATTTTGGCAAAATAGGATGCCGTATAGTATCTTCATATCAAGGGAATATTTGTTATTAATAATTAACAAAAATTAAATATGCCTCACTCACTGACTTCAAAGTAAGAATGAAAATGAGGCACAACAATAAACAATTTCCCGTACCTACCAAGAACATTCATTTGGTGTAGGTAAGTGTGTAACTGGGCTAGGAATAGGTTTAATTCCCCTCTTTTCCATCAGCTGCCCTTCTTATCCAATTACCTGGAGCCATTTTACAAAATGTTAAAAACACATACATGGTAAGGTTGTATAGCTCCAACAAATAATTTGAATGTTCACTGCAATGACCAAAAACAGAGAGCATCTCTCTAAGTAGTTTCCCAAATCACTTAAATTTTTACTGACTGCAGATATTGACCGGAATCCCTTTATCCTTAACTTAAAATAAACTGATTCAGTGTTGATTTAGGGTAATACCTAGATAGCTTAGACAGGCTGCTCTAACTTAGCTGCCACACAGTGTGAAAATAAAGAATACAGCAATTCAGAGATGCTAAGTGTAATCTTGTGCAACAGGGAGATATGTGAGGTTATGTTGATCTGAAAGAAAAAAGAAAGATCTCACAATATCTCAGCAATGGGTAGCCAGAGCTAGCTTAGAACAAACGCTAAGAGCTAAGGCTTTGTTCAAATTCTTCTTTCTTCTGAAGCACAACATTAGAGTTGGTGATACTTATTAGCCTTCAGGCTCTCCAGAGCTCCATGGTTCTCTGGTGAATTGTGCTAAGAGTGAGTTCCCCTCTCTGCACAGAGTTCAAACTTCTTATAAGACTTAGACTGTCCCCTGCTTTTTTGCATTTTAGGTAACAAAGTAGATACTTTGAATCCTTCTCTTTGACAGCAAGGAATTAGGTGATTGCCTTGGGTAGCATAGTTGAGTGATTGAGTGTTGTGAGGCGGTGGCTTCCTCCTTGACATAGGAAGTTATGAAAGAGCAAAAAAAAGAAAAAAAGAAAAAGAAAAAGAAAAAGAGAAAGAAAAAGAAAAAGAAAAAGAAAAAGAAAAAGAAAAAGAAAAAGAAAAAGAAAAAGAAAAAGAAAAAGAAAAAGAAAAAGAAAAAAAAAGAAAAAGAAAAAGAGAGAAAGAAAAAGAGAAAGAAAAAGAGAAAGAAAAAGAGAAAGAAAAAGAGAAAGAAAGAAAGAAAGAAAGAGCACAGCACTCATTCTTGCACAGACAGTGGGTAACCATGTCCTAGGAGCAATTAGATCCATGCTTTTGCTACCTAGCCACCTGACTATAGAAAAATATAAAAATATATTTAAAATATCTGGTGACCACACTGAAACTGGGCCACTGTGCCACCACGAACTGAAAGTCCATCAGGCAGAAACAGGCACCTAGAAGGTACACAGGCCATATCTCAGCAACCAAGATATTCAGTGAAAAGAGGAAGGTCCTGAGATCAGAATATATGTAGGTGTCTCAGCTGATATGTATGGAGAATTTTGTTGTTAGGGTTTAGATGACCTTGACAGCAAAGGCATGTCATTGCTCACATGCCCAGCTTTTCTATGAAAAGCATCATTGCTCACTACGATTTCTGTGCCCAGCCTCTACCTATCTTGAATTTGGTGCCACAGTTGGTTATCTTTATCTCATGCTTTTACAGGAAGTCATGATGTGAATGGCTTTCTAGTTGAAAGAAACAGCACTTAATGCTACTGATTTTTAACAGTTTTTTCCTCTGAAGTAAGAAGTGACTGGTAAATTGGAGGTAAATTGGAGAAGGAACTAGAAAGGAGAAAACAAGTAATGGTATAGACATCCCAGTCATCAGTCAAGATGTCTCAGACTAATCCTGTCATCTGTAAGCATTGCCTGAGGCAGGCAATGGTCTAATTCTTTGCTTTCGCTACCTACATTGATTGTTAGTGCTACTTATTGACTACTTGATGTTGTTCCTTTACATCAACACACTACAGCTTTGTAGTTTTGTTATGAAGAACTGTGGTTTCTCTCTCACCCCTCATAATCATTATTCAGCTGCATCTCCCATTATGGCTGAAAGATGACAGACTTCAGTGGTAGGGTAGAATAGGTTTGGAAGACAGACATTTAATGCAAAAGTGAACCTGAAGTGGTTAGAGCAAGTGAAATGCTCTAAAAGAGCAGGAAAGTTCAGGATGCAGAAGATCAGAAGTAGAATAAAAATGGAAAATCCAGGAGAAGAGACAAAATTTTACTTTTATGCAAACCCAAAGAAAGGAAAAAAATAAAATGGAAAATGTAGAAAAATGGAAGATATCAAAGATTAAAAACAAAAACAAAAATAAAAACATGAGACTGAACCAGGAGAATCAGGAGGACATGAATTTGAAAAAAAAAAAAAAAGATATGAAGTGAAGAAGAGCATAAGCATTCGCAGAAAAAAGATTGGCAAAACAAATAGACACAGTGGGAAAGAAGAATGAATAAAGAAAAAAGAAATTGAAAGATGGAACAGATGGAATATGACATGGAACAGACAAAAGAAAATACAGAAGGACAAAATGTGAGAATTGTAGCTTATGAGGAGGAGAGAAAGTTATTTTTCAGTCACATGAAGAAGCATGACACAGATATTTAGCACAAGAAATAAAGACTGTAGTCCCATATGCTGCAGTTCCACGGTATGTCTCAGTGATATAATTCCGTATGGCGTAGGAATAAAACTCCCCAAAAACTAACCTGCTTGTGGAACACTTTCCCACATGGAACACTTTATCAGTTTCTGTCACATAAGTATTTCAGTCAGTAAGTTTTCAATCATATTAGTCATTTGAAGATATTCATTAATTCAGAAAGAGATCACCTCTAAGATATTTACCGTAGTATTGATGTGATATCTTTCTTATTGTGACAGACAGAATGCTTCAGAAACAGTTATTATCTCAGTATTATTTTATAGTTTTTGTTGTTGTTGTTGTTGTTGTTGTTGTTGTTGTTTTTTCAAAATGAATTTATGGTCTGAAAATGTGCTAAATGGGATTTTTATAATTGTCTGACCAGGATCAGAATATGAAGAGGATCTAAGAAGTAGCTTATTTAGTCACCGTTCAAGTAGTTTTGCATTTGCATTTTGAAAACCTCAGTCTAAATGCCAATGCCAA
This sequence comes from Anseranas semipalmata, assembly GCA_013399115.1. Taxonomy (NCBI): domain Eukaryota; kingdom Metazoa; phylum Chordata; class Aves; order Anseriformes; family Anseranatidae; genus Anseranas; species Anseranas semipalmata. Next base: position 64,610 of record VXAA01002399.1, read on the forward strand.
TAGGCTGTAGATATCTTAAGGCTCTTCTTAATAGTAATGCTTATTGAAAAGTTCACATAAAATAAGGTCATACTTTAAAAAATGGCATTTTTTTAAAAAGGTTTTCAAAAGCTGAACTTTTAAAAGGAAAAAAAAAAAAAANGATTGATTCTCTAAAGTTTGAGTGGTCAGACATGCACTGAATTTACTGAGGTTCATTGCTATATCCCAGAAAGTTTTTTCAACCCTTCTATCCTAATGAGCTTATTAGTAAAAGGCTGAAAGGATCACAGATTGTCTATCAAGCAAGATTGTCAGTCACATGCTGTTAGCAACTGTGCAGTGATTTATACACCATGCTTACAGAAGAGATAGGTATGAAAAACTGAGCCTTATTGTGTCCTATGACCAGTGCAGTGGCACAAAATAAAATATGCAGCATTGTGCTTAGGGGGTGGGAAGATATATATTCTGCATGAGGAAGTCATCGAAAATTAGATAGAATAGTACCTTTCCCCTCTTGTTTCCTCCAGTGATAATTATATTGTATAGGATAAATTGAGTTACCTGCAGAAGGAGTAGTTGTGGTCACAAATATGCTTTTAGATGCAATTGAAAAGTGGGGGATGGGGGTGGGATGGGGGAAGCTCAAACTCAGCTTGGCTGCTGTTAGCAACAGGCATTTTCTAACTTCACGTAGTCAATACAACTAGACATATCTGATTGTCAGTGCAGTTTTACGTCCAACAGAGACTTTTTTTTTTTTTTCATATACTTGCTTTATTTTGTGTGTAGCAGCAGGAACTATTGATAACTTCACTTATGGAAGAATATAATTTAGGGGAAAAATGTTAGCATAATTTAGTTATTACTGAAAGATTTCCAAACTGTTAAAAAAGCAGGGTGATTTTAATATAATGCTTTTCAGTAAGGCTTGCATCTAAAGGGAATGAAAGTGAGGCTTGTGAAAATTACAGATAAATTAGCAATTAAAGAGAATTAGATCCAGGCTGAGCTGAGCTGAGCCCCATATGCACAACTACCACCTAACTCAAGCCTTCTGGATATTTTAGGCAGGCTGGATAAGTCCCAATAATCCCAAGAAAGTCTTTGGGTCACAAAGTTATATTCAATTAAAAGAACCCTTCCTTATTCCTCCTGATAGGTGTAGCTTTTCCTCCTGCTCAGTAAGGGCTTTTCTCTTTCCAGACTTTTCCCTGAGGTGACCCAGCTCTGTCAATGGCTCTCTGCTTACCATTCCTCTTCCCTCCCAGCATACCTGAATCCTGATGATACGGATGTTTTTCATAAGTTTGTACAATTCTTTTTCATGCAAAAAGGAAAATTTACGCCTCTCCTCTAATAGCATTTTATCCATGGCTCCAGTTTTACAGTGTGACTGAAATCTTGCTGTATAGACCCCAAATCCTTTTCCAACATATTTATTTTCAATCAATTGGGACTATAAATAGTATCATAATCAAGTTTTTTTTCAAAAATATTTTGTTTGTTGTTATTGGCTAGATTGAGCGTGACTGGTATTCATGAAGAGGACCTTTTAACACGATCCCCTCTGAATGCCTGCCACAGCTGGGGAATGGCTAAAAACAACAGCTATGTGCAAAAGGGTTGTGCTAAGTTATAGTATCAGTCCAGACAGCTAGAGTTGGTTAGATTGCAGTCAAGGAATTTACTACAGTCTGAAAATATGCATCGGTGGAAGTGTTTTGGAGTGACTCAGCTCTGCACCACTTGTTTTAAAGCCCTAAGTAGGCTTTGGTAGAAAATAGTCTATGTTCATCATTTCTATGGATGTCCCATCATGGGAATGTTGCTGTTGACAATGTAAATTACAGCCACCTTCAAATCCAGCCAATAATCTCATCCCCAAAGTATTTAAAATAGATAGCCACTTAAACTAAAGCTTCCTAAAGCTATGTGCAGTCCAAGCATGCAGAGAGAAAATAATGTGAGCCAGAATATTTCAAAACAGCAAAGGCAGTCTGTCTGCTTCTTCAACAATGTAATGAAATTAAGACAAATAGGCAGAGGGAACATTTCGTTGTGATCTACCAGCTCTACTGTCTGCTCCCACTACCTACTTTACAAGGATATTTTTTATTTAAAATTAACCTACTAGCTATTTTGGAATCACAGAATAAGAAAACTCATCTTCTCTCCCTGACAAATAGAAAAGAACAAGATTAAAAACTCAGACAATCAAGAAAATTATTATTTCCAAGAAACACTCCTAAAAATTATCAAAGCACTCTACCTTTCTGCAAAGCTGGTCAAACACATTCACAAAGTATTACTATTCAGTGTCTGCTGCATAATATAACCTACTAGTTAGTATTTGATTGAAAAGACTGGTTTCATCAGAACCCTAGCTGAAATAGAAAATTTGTATCAAGAAACTCCAAGTGAATAAAAAATACCTGAAGTTAGGATTTCATGTATATTTAAAATATTTTGATACAATGAACAGTGAATGCTTCAGGCCATGCAAAAACACGTCTTTAATAGATCCTGTTTTACATACCAAATATGTGTTCTATGTTGAGTTATCCTGCTGTCAAGACAAATGGTCATTACTTGCTATTTGTCTCCATATCATTCTTACTAAGACTTTTTTGTTTTGTTTTGTTGTGTTGATTAGCACGGAACATTTATCACCGTCAGGGCTTTGTGGTTCAGCTCTTCTTTTTAAAACAAAAAAGGAAAGAGGAGCATACATTATAGGAATGTAACATTTTTTATCCTTGTCTTAGAAAGCAAGGCATTTAAAATGCTGCTCCAGGAGTACCTCTTATGGAGACAGAGGATATAGGCTTAGTAGAGATCAAAATAGTGAATTAAAAATTCTTCACAGTATACCATCTTACCAGGCTTTGCATACCAAACAAATGTCTTCATTAAAGCTATAATTAAGGATTATTCTTATCTTTATATTGGTGACATAAAAGCCACAATATCTGACCCTGATCCCACTATAACCAACATTAGCAAATAGAAAACATTTACAATTTAAGATTAAAGCAGAACAGGGCAGAGAAACATATGGTAAAGGTAGCTAGAAGGCAAAAAACAGGTCAAGGTTCACAGAAAACAAATGTGTAAAATGGTTATAAAATTGATACTTAGTCAAACGTGATGCAGATATGGTTTATCAGGCCAGATAATATTGCTTTTATGCATCATCGTAAAAATGAGCTACAGTCTGCTTGAAATCCATGCTTTCAGTAGTGATGCTTAGTTAATTTTAGATTACTTTTGAGATGAAGATCTCAGAATGAAATTTTTGGGAAATTCATTTTAAATTTTCATGTTAAGAACCTATTGGCAAAGCAGTGCTGTGTTTACAACAATCTCAGCCTTTCTTAATTAAGAAGTCTAAAGAGTTCTTTTGCATTTCAAAACATTTCATTTGGAAATTAGAATGATTCATTTTATCATGGAAATCATCACACAGAACTGAGGGAGGAGTGAGATATTTCAGTGTGAAAGTGCTGAATTTTCCTTTTGCATTGGTCCCAAATTAATATTTTTTATCTTTTGGACTAGCCAGTGACTAGATTTATTTATTTATTTATTTATTTATTTATTTATTTATTTACTTTGTGTTACATCCCAAATGTTAATCTTGAAAGTGAGATTTACATTCAAAGCAACTCATTGACCCTTCAGATCTCAGTACCTTTGATTTTCAGGACATTGGTTGTAGATGTTCTCCATTGTTGTTTTTAATTCCATCGTCTACACTTTGATACAGTCTTTCTCCTCCTCTTATATATGATTATTGGCATATATATGATCTTATTTTGTACTGTGCTGAACATTTGCAGTTCCCATTGTCCTCAAAAAGATTTGATGATCAACATTTCTGCAGATAAAATCGTTATTTGTGACTTTTGCCTGAAAATCTACACCCAAGGGAATCCTGCCGGTATTCATTTCCCTTTCTGAAGCCTGCACTAAACAGTTTTCTCTTTTATGAATAATTGAAGTTTCTTGCCTTTTAGTTTGACTCTGTTGAATTTCTTGAAGCACCATGAGCACATAGTGAGCAATGCTATATAAATCAAATAATAATAATACGTATAAAGAAAAATCACAAAGGAGAAGAAAATGTCTCAAGCTGGTAAAAACAAATTACACTTAGATATTGGAAAGACCACCCACAGTGAATGATTGGGCTGTAGTATTAACAAAAAAATACATCATGCAAGTGACTTGCCTTTATTCAACATGATAACAGAAAAAATTAAGTGTCTGTGGAACTCATACTTCAATTGCATTAATTTATATTAATTTTAGACAGGAAATAATTAAAAGGATCTGATGGAAGAAAATAATATATATAATGATATTTAGTACATCATGTCCAAGCTAAGCTCTTCTTTTTTTTTCTTTGTCATTTGTTACCTTATTTTGCTTCTGCCTTTGTAGCACAACCACTGTTATTTTCTTGGAGTCCTTGAACATATGCTTAACTCTAAGCACATAAGTATATTTAAGCATTTGATGCTTAAATACTTTGAAAAACCATTTGCTTTAAAGAACGATTACATATTTGCTTTATGCCGCACACATATAATTGATCCATGTGAAATTTCATAAACCACGAAGGACTCTTGTCTAAGAGTACAGATAGGGAAAGGTAGAGCTGGTTGGATAAAAAGCTTTACAAGAAACACTGAAACACTGTCACAATCAGATACTTTTGCAGACCAAGTTATGCTGACTATTTCTTCCACTTCGTGAAGAAATAGGACCGTAGATTTGTTAACTGGACTTTGTCTGGTAGTGTTATAGGTCTCATAGGATTTCTTGTCTGGGTGATCATCAAGAGTCACTTCAGAACTAAAAAGACAAAAAATTGCTGATATATTTCAATGAAATCTGAGATTTGTGGTTTATTATATATATCAAAATTGCTGTTTGACACTGATTCTTGAATTTTCACACCTCCTGCTTAAAAATATATTAAGGAACAGATTAAAGATTCTATCATCTAGATAAATAAATGCAGATGAGAGCAGAAATAGACATGCATAAATATGTACTTATCCAAATTGCCATGTTGACTAGGGAGAGTTCTCTCAACCAGTCCCCAGGCTAACAACATCTTTTTTAAGTGATAGAACCTCCTTTGTTGTCTACTTGAAAGTTTCTAGGCTCTTAGGACATATCTTCAGACCCAATTATTACAGTGAAAATGAGTTATTTGACTGTTAGCGTTGTAACTACTAACTTCATTCATAATGGGCCTGTTAACATAAAGCCCCTTCAATTCTCTTAGGAAAATCTCTGAGAAATGGCTTTACATGCAAACAATTTCACTTACTGCCTATTCTTACAGAAATATGTAAGGTCTTGAACACATTACTATGAGGAGAGCTACATTTCCAGGTGACTTGGTGCATGCCCTCTTTTGAGTATCCTAGAGAAGATGCACAACTGGCATATGGGAGGAGGGAAAGCATTTTCTGCTTATATATGAACATGTACCAACATCTTAAGTTGTTTTTTCTCTTTTAATAAACAGAGGGAATTTCACTGACTACAACTTCCCATAGCTTATTCCTGCTATATCTTTCCAAAACTAGCATTGAAGTGTAAGGTGCTTGATAAAAGATATCTAGCATTGTTCAGGGGATAGAACACTTCTGAGCTTCTGTTAAATGACAATTTTTCATTATTTATTTAAAAATAATAACAAATGTGTTTGCTGTACAAGTAAGTGTTTGCCCTGAAGCTTGTTTTCATATCTTCATGAAGCAATGGAGTACTCATTGTCTCCTGAATGAGAGAATATGAGGGAACCTCATCCAGCATTTCAGTTTGGGTGACTGGCGCACTTAAGGTGAATATTAGTAAGATCAATTGTAGTATCTGAACTGCATTAATGAGATTACTTTTTTTTTTTTTTTTCTGAAAAGTTTAAAAAGTATTGTTAAATAATTTCAACTAGGCTAGGCTAAAGTTTAGTTTTTAAAGCAAGTAAGATGCTAAGTACTGTATCTGAGGTGAACTGAACATCAGTTCGTCATTGCGTGTTCTGTTACCAGGCATGCTAACACAAATAGGTCCATTTGGGGGAAATAGCCTGACAGAGCACCATCATACTGTAGAACAGTAGTTTACTTACTGTCCATCCAAGAGATGGATGTAGCTTGTCTTTGAGTACAGGTCCTATAACTTTCTGTTTTATCTAATATACAACTGACTATGAAGTGTTGTTTTTGTCCTTGACAACTTTTTGGTTGAACTTCTAGAAGAAAAGTTTATTAGTTTTTGTTTCAAGTGCAGTTCCTAGTCACTACTCTGCAGAGCTGATGAATGTAAGAAAACAAAAAACTGGGCTAAGTGTAGCTAGTACTTTATCAAATTTCTTGTCCGGTTATTTTTTTCAGGCATGGATGCTCTTTTGTGCAGAAATAGTAGCCTCTGAGCATCTGTTTGTTGTGGTCTAGATTCTGGTCTCAACTTTGATTCAAACTAAAATGAACTTCACTAGATGTAATGGGAACAGAAGTAGATTTCAGGTCTTTGAAATCTGTAGCCTTTATTTTTTCTTTCACTAAGATTTGTTACCAGGACCTGATCTTAGTAGTTCTGCAAAGAGCAAATGCAAAATGGAAGACGAACTGAGGGAATGAGAATGGGAGAAAGATGGGAAGGGGAAAAGCAAAGAAAGAAAGAAAGAAAGAAAGAAAGAAAGAAAGAAAGAAAGAAAGAAAGAAAGAAAGAAAACACAACTTAGTTACCCTCAGGTTTAATAAGGTTTATGAGAAGTAAGAAAATCTAAACAATAAAATGCTACTAAGGAAACCAGAAATAACTCAGTAGTCATAAACAAACAAACAAACAAACAAACAACAAAAAAGCATTTTCTGAAGGCTTCCTCAGCTCTTAAAGATGGTTAGATTGGCTTAGTATCATATGATGATTCTGTAATAAGGACAGAGACATTGTGCATTGGAGACTGGACTTAGACCAACAAATGATGCTGTTACAAATGTTTAGTGTTCCCTTGTTACTTGAACACAATAGGCCAGTTTCTCCATGGGGCTTTCTGCTATCCCTGCATCACTACCCAGAAATTAGGTCATACTATTAAAAATAACCATCTGCCCAGTTGGGATCTGTTTATAGGACCAGTTCTTTGCATCAAAGAGCTTTATTCCTTGTCACATTTGGATTTTGTACTGCTAAGGAATTATGTCAGGAAAACAGCATTTTGAGGAATTTGAAAGATGTTTTAATACATGGTTAGACTGACTTAAAGTTTTAGAGAGAGTATCTGAATAATGTGTTGCTTTATAAAAAAAAAAAAAAGCAGAAAAATGAAGTGTGCTATATTGAACAAGCATGATTGGCAATACCATGAAAACTGCAAAGTTAATCTGAGGATTTGTGTTTAGCAGAATTGAGTTTCAAGGAAAACCAAGGGTATGCCCATGCTGATATATATATATATATATTTGAAGAATGATATTTAAGTTTCTATGTTAAAAAAAAAAGCATAATCTACCAGCAAGTTTGTCATTCATTGATACACTAGTAAGTTCTTGCCTTTCTCTCTTTTATGTGTGTGAGTTGCCATGTTAAACATTTGTCCAGCACAAGGTAACCAAAATAGTTTTAACTTTCACTTCAGAAGATTTAATATTATTGATAGCTTCAGGTATGTAACAGGTAGAGACCTTTTACCTAAGGGCTGATGTAATGCTGCATGTTAGTGAAATTTATAGGGTGGATATCTTGTATCATGTAATTTTTTATTTTTATTTTTTATTTTTTCTCACAAGGGAACAGATTGCATTTATTTCACTGTTTTTGTCATAGCAAGTAGTGACAATTAGTTTACTGGGTAAGATAAGACTAGCTGCAGCATAAAGCATCTGGTTGCCATAGACTACAAAAAACAAATGGATTAGCAACTAAATGATATTGTAGTCCAGAAGAAAAGAAAAGAAAAAAAAAAAGCAAAACACTAATCCTTTAATTTGGCAGCAGAAATTTCAAACTATATGAAATCTGTTTCTCAGTTGACTAAAATAGCTCAGAGGATCTGGAAAGCACTACATATTATAAGCCTGATTTGAAATGCAGTAAAGTTACTAGATCTCCCTATTTGGATCTTTGGAGGATATGGATCTGACTGATGGCAGGAGCTGAAATGCTGCTTAGTGTCTTGTTTCAGCAGTCCATGTCCATTCAACAAAGCATTTAATCATGTACTTAGCTCTGTAATGAGTTGGGATTTATATGTACCTAAGTACTCGGCTAAACAGGGATTCAAACTAGCAATACATGTAGTAGTTATCATCTAGCGTCTGTTGATTAATCTGATACTTCAGGCCAGTTGTTGATGAATTAATAATCTTATTGTCCAGAAAGAATTTTTTATCTGTGTGTATCAGAGAACATGGGCATGGAGCATACTGTATTAGGTTTACATGGCAAGGTTTTGGTAGTGGGAGGGGTGGCCTCTGTGAGAAGAATCCAGCAGCTGCCCCATGTTAGATAAAAGTCAGCTCCAGCCGGCTCCAAAAGGGAGCCACTGGCCAGAGCTGAGCCAATGAGCAATGCTGGTTGCACCTCTACCAGCTGGTTGCTGGTGAGAGCATAATTAAAAAAGAGAAAAAAACTGCTGTACAACTGCAGCTGGGAGAGAGGAGTGAGAAACAGCCCTGCAGGCACCCAGGGCAGTGCAGAAGGAGGGCAGGAGGGGCTCCAGGCGCCGCAGCACAAGTTCCCCTGCGGCCCGTGGAGAGGCCCATGGTGGAGCAGGCCGTCCCCCTGCAGCCCATGGGTACCCCACGGAGCAGATCTCCACGCTGCAGCCATGGAGGAGCCCCCATGGAGCAGGTGGATGTGGCCTGAAGGAGGCTGCGGCCCATGGGAGCCCCCGCAGGAGCAGGCCCCGGCCGGAGCTGCAGCCCGTGGAGAGGAGCCCACGCAGGAGCAGGGGATCTGGCGGGAGCTGCCGCCCGTGGGGGAGCCATGTTGGAGCAGTTTGGTCCTGAGGGATGGGCCCCGTGGTACGGACCCATCTGGGAGCAGTTCTGGAAGAGCTGCAGCCTGTGGGAAGCCCACGCAGGATCAGCTCGGGAAGGACGGCATCCCGTGGGAGGGACCCCACGTGGAGCAGGGGCAGAGAGTGACCGTGAAGGAGCGGCGGAGACGCAGCGTTAGGGACTGACTGCAGCCCCCATTCCCTGTTCCCCTGTGCTGCTCGGGGAGAGGAGGTAGGTGACAATACTTGGTGAGCGATCTCCCTGTCCTTATCTCAACCCTGGAGCCCTTTCCATCATATTTTCTCCCCCTCTTCTTCTGAGTAGGGGGAGTGAGAGAGCAGTTGTGGTGGAGTTTAGCTGCCCATCAGGGTGAAACGACCACACTCCTTTTGCAGTCCTTCCCGAACAAGCCCCACTTTGGGCGCCAAAAAGGACTGTGGTGGTTTCACACGGACTCTTCTCACAGAGGCCACCCATACAGCCCTCCCACTACCAAAATCTCAACACATACATCCAATACACATACCTCCTTGGAAGGGATTATAGACAACCTGTAGACTATCAATATATAGAAGAGATTTTTATTATCTCCCCTTTTCTGTTTTATTTGTCCCTGCCCATGGAAGGGGGCATTGGAATTAGGTGATCTTTAAGGTCCCTTCCAAGCCAAACTATTCTATGATCCTATGATTCTATTGAATGATCAGGATTATGTGATACTCAGTTATTTAGTTTAATGATATTTGCTTGTAATGGGTTAATATGTTTTTCAGATTTTAAATTCAAGCAGGGAAGCTTTCTCAGAAATCCTGTATGATAAGATCAGAAACACTGGGGAAAGTTTCGGTCATTGCAGTACCTTCTATATTTGCTTGAGACAGAGAGGTTCTAGACTTTGGGGAGTTCTTTACCTCACAACAATCACAAAAGGTTTGATTCATGTAAGCTGATAAAGTGTAAAGGGGTCCTTGGAGAAAAAGATTTATATAAGAGCAAAGCAGAGATAATGATAATTTATGGTGTGCAGATTCTTTTTGAATACAATAGTAACAGAGGGAGGCAAGAGGCCATTCCAAGCTCTTGATTCACTCACAAAAACATCGTGAATATCTACGGTCCACAAATACTTCATTTAAGGTTACTTCATTTACTTGTCTTTCTAAAATAGAGGAATTAGCTGTCTTCTAACTGTTAAAATGTGTTACAATCTACTATTCAGTCTTATTGAACTTATTATAACTTATTTGTGTTACATGTTCATATAGCTTCTAATTCATTACACTGTCAACACAAAACTCTCAAATATTATGAACCACGTCTTATTTTAGTTATGAGATTGGCTTACTAACATATGTTTCTTATAATATAATATATATATATATTTATAACTATATATTTTTGAACTATTTTAAGAACTTTCAAGAAATTGATTGACATTATGTAACCATGTATTTTTCCCACAAAGAAAACCAAGATTCTCATGGAAGCATTTGTTTATGGGAGCTTGCATTCTAGAAAAGGAATTCTCTTACACTTTCATAATAAAATTGTGGGATTTGTGAATGTTACAGAGTCCATTTTAAAGTTAGGGATGAATGAACATTTCATTCATTTTTTCCTTGAACACCGGGCTCTCAGCAAAATGACAATTTTCACAAGAAAGTTTACATTTCTTGAAAAATGTACTGACTTGTTAGAAAACCAAGCAACCAAAACCAGACCTATTTAAAAGAGTATCTGCCAAGGACTGATATTTCACCTGAACGTTTTTCAGCAATATATTCCACAAGGAATATAAACATATAAATATATTTTATATGAACTAATCAGAGCATTAACATTCTGATTCTAAAGCTTGCAGCTTTTTAAAAATGAAGCTTTCATGTCAGTAAAAGAGGGAAAGTATCTGCCATTCCTACAGTGTTGTTGTAGTCGTATGCTGTACAACACTAAGGTGGCTGAGGGAGGAACTATTATTAGGGATGAAACATGTTGTGTGGTTCGCAGGTAGACTTGCCTCTGCATGCAGCACTGCCTCCTCCCAGCCTACCTTCTTTGGGTGTCTCGGACTACAGTGGCTGCCTGGTGGGAGAAGGCTGTGAAACATCGATTTTTGCTTGTTGTTGTGCTGGGGAATGGGATGCAGCAAAGAGTGCAGAGAGCTGGCCTGGACCAGAGACCAGCACAGATCAGAGCAGAGTCCACAAAGCAAAAAGCCAGTCTGCTATTTATTACTATTTACAAACATTTAGATGAAAGAGTTCAGTCCTTCAAAGGGAAGGCAACAGCTAGGGATATGAAATTTAGCAGTGATGTTTCTAATGATACTAAACTGTTCAGGCAGTGTATTTTAGTGAGCACACATATTACATTATCCCATCCATCATCATTTTTACAAGAGGCAGAGAAAAATGTTGTTGACCTGTAACTTATACTAATTTTCTCTGAGCCGATTGCTTTGTGCTTAGATGTCTGTCTGGAGGTGGAATGGCAGGAGAAAAAAAAAAAAAAAAGGAGCAAAACATCTGTTTCCAAAGACAGCAGGAAGGAGATATCTAAATTAAGAGCAATATTCTCCCAACTGCAAACATCCTATTGACAAATCTTTACACAAAGCCAGAGTCTAAACAAGCAAGGTGCTTAGAACTGTGGTGCCTAATCCAACACACAAAAGTTCATATGCAACTGAAAGCACCCATGGGGACTTTATTGGTACTAATTAAATGACAAAGTTATTTAAGATCTAAGAATCATTGCCAAAGTGGTCAACTGCTGCAGGATTGAGCTTTGTGATCCTAAAGTGAATGGGAGCATTAAGTCTAAGTTCAGTGTATGCAACAGCAAACAGCTTGAAAACAGCAATATAGCATACTATATTTCTGCAGTAAGTATATATAGGAAGAAAGATCTGAATGTACACGGAGCCGTCTTAGCAGTTTTTAAAAAGTAAGACATGTCTATGCTTCTTTGATTTCATTTACTATATTTCTATGCAGATAAAGAAGACATAACTGCATTCATTATTAATGAGCAGTAGAAGCTTATATTACGATCTCGTTTAGAATTTATAGATGAAAGTTCAAAGTCCTATTTCAAGCAAATGTGCTATATATTAGGCTGATCAAAAACTCCAAGATGCTTCACAAGATTAACCCGTATGGAACAAAAGCTGCACTGATAGCACAGTGCAGCATTCATTTTCTTTGAATGCTGCCATCTCTTGGATGGAAAGTGATCAAATAGCATGTTCCAGTCATTGATTTGAACGGGAAATAAAGACACTAAAAACGTTAAAACTGTGAAGAAAACTCTGTATGTGCAAAATATTATAAAAAGTAGAATATATTAAATGGCAATTTAGACAGTTACCACCACTACATATCTTAAATAAAAATGGCCATACACAATTAAGGTTTCCCTCTAGAAGGTACCATCTCAGAAACCTAATACCCCTAGTTGCTGTGCCTGATTCAGAGAGAGAAAATTTTGGTCATGGATCAAGACTACCTGAATCACACAGAATTCAGGAACAGGTTATGTACTCTAAACGTAACAACAGCAAAAACAGTCTCCTTATTCATATGATCTGTGAGTCTAGCTTTGCAAAGGGTCCAGCCTCTCCATCTGGAAGATGAAAATGAGAGGCTGAGAGGGAATGGTGAAGGGAGGCCTCAATGAACAGGAAAAAAGGGGTGCAGAAGAATGTGAAATGGGAGCGAGCACACAGCAGCGGAGGAAAGTGAAGAAGCATTCCAAGTCTGTTGTGTCCAAGTTTAATTGGCTGCAGATAGAGATCTCATGCAACACATCCTTGGCTGCACCACCACTTGGCTTCCTGTTACATACCGGCATTGCCAAGAGATGTTAAGCAGTCATATTTGAAAACATTTTGCAGGTGCCAGCCTGTACTCTCCCCTGTGTTAATGAGAATTTGATCATCTACTGTAGATATAACATACAGGGGAGGAGGAGCAGAGTCTGTGAACCAGCCATTTTTGCACTGAAGGTGGGTGGATCAGTGGCAGAATAACAATAGGATGTCTCTGCATTTTAATAAAAAAAATTACTGAACAGTAGGCCAGTCTATTAGCGACAGGTACTTGTGCAATCCAATTGAGACATCTGGTCCCTTTACTTTGGTCAATGACGAGAAAATAAAGACAGTCAGGCCTGGAATCTGGACAAAACTGAGATCAAATGTTTCTATTGTTTAGCTGTTTCCTTATCATAGAATTATCTGGTTGATAACTAATCTAAACACGTTAGATTTGAAGACACAGATATGTGAATTCATGTATCTTTTGGAATGCTTTATCATTCACTTTTTTACAATTCTGCGTGGGAGAAAAACAATGCTCAGTTCTTTTCAAGAATCAAAAGGACTCTGTCTTTTCCTTGAATTATTCCCACTGCTTTCCTTCCCCCATGCTTGCTCCCCCTGTCCTCCCTCATTCTCCTACACTACACACACAGCCTCTTTATGTTTGTGAGCTGCACATTAACCCAAAAGGTTAATGATCAGAGGGCTCAGGTGCACTCCATACTCTTGCAGCATTACTAATGCTGTGGTCATGGGCTTGGAATGGCATTCTGGCAAATTAGTTCTTTTGTGATATCTGTGCTGAGAGCCACTCTGCTGTTTTCTGTGTTCTGTAACTGCATTTTTATGCTGAGCTTTCTGTCTCTATGGAATATGTTTTTTTTTTTTTGCTCATTCCATTACCCATTCCCTGGGAGCAGAACAGAATTATTTGTGAGATCAACACCAACTGCAATATGGTAGATATGTCAGTGCCAACAATTTTTTTTTAAATACTACTGTGCATATAAAAGCAGCAGAAGAGGTGATGGCAAAGGGGCAAGCAAAACCCTTGAATGGAAACCTGTCCATCTAAACTCCACTTAGCTGGGCACTTAAATGAATAAAATCCCCACAAACCTCTAGCAACAATTCAATCACCTTACTTCCAGGAGTGGTTACCACACATTAAACATCTACAGTATTGAGACACCTCTCTGCTCTATTAAAAAGTCCCCAAACATTTAAACATCGTATCCACAAGGAAATCTGAGAAAAGTTCATTCTGGAGAGATGAATATCCGTCTTCCAATAAAAGTATGGCTGCAACTCAGATGTAAGAGATCACCAAGTGCAGGCTGGTAAAGTGAAGAAGTCAAATCTGCAGGTCAGGGTTCTTGATTGACTGAGTACATGGCCAACCACAGACACAGCTGCAACACAGCTGTAATCTAGCTCAGGTGGCATCAAGGGTTAGAACTTCGGTTTACAGACGTTTCCCAAACTGACTTTTCCCTCATCACAACTCATACCAGTAAGCCATTTGTCAGCAGCCAGTTGAACTCCAATGGTGGGGAATGTGTTGAGAGCCCTGGCATCAGGTTTGAGAAGACAGTGACTTAAAACCACATACTAGCTTAATTTAAGTACTGGTGGATGGTGGCCGTCTTTTGTATTGAGCTTATTGTATTGCCAAATTTGCAAATGGCTAATGGCCAATTTATTAATACAAAAGTTAAAATACAAGAGGGTACATTCTTCATAATCAGGTACTCGCCTTGATTTTCCTGACTCAACTTAGCCTGAGTTTACCTCAAGAAAGCGTGCTAAAAATGAACTGGTGGAGGGTCTGAGGAGGGGGCATTGTGTACCATTCTTCTTGAGCAGGATCGACTAACTCCAGGACAGCAAGACTTATGAGCTACAAGAAGAGTGATCAAAAGGGAGCTTGACTGTAATGCACAGAGCTCACACGTGAGGAAGAGAATTGTAGGCTTCTGTATCCATCTGGCAGATATTTTTTTCTTTCCACAGAAGTCAGGACACATGTTTCATATACAGTTGCCATATCCAGATGGTGGCTGTGTGAAGGGAAGCTCAGTCTGCCATTGAGGTAATCATTTGCTGACAATCAGTGCTGCACTCTGCATTAAGGCAGTGACTCAGTTTGTGAGGGGGAGAATAATACCTTCCTGAGAAACAAAACTTTTTGGGGTGGTGAGAGTTTTCTGCTGCACTGGGCCATGGAGATCTGGGGGTGGGGAGAGGGTGCAGGGGGGACAGAGGCTTCCCATCACATCCTGGTGTGCAGTGACTGATGGGTCCAAACACATAAAGATCTGGAAAAAGTGTAATAAGTGGCTTTTTTGAAGCATGCATTTTGTTGCTGTAATATCACATAAGAGAGAAGAAGCAGTAATTTATATAACTATACTGCCTTAAGCTTAGCATTGTGATAGCAGCTGTGGCCTTTATACCCCAGGACCTTCCGGCAGATTGACAAAGGAGAGATTCCTGAAGCTGCTGTGGGCAAAATACTTCCTGGGCTCTGCTCACAGGAGCAGAATTTGGCCTTAAGCTTAATCAGCTGGAGGCACTTGAGAAAATAAATGCATGCATGCATGTTTCTTTTGAGTCATTTGTCTGCAAATGTGTCAGTTGCTCAAAGTTTTGGTGGATGTAAAGATGTATGAATACTTCAAAACATTAGAGGGAAAGACAGAAATTAGGAATAATCAAAACCAGAAATGGTGACTAGTACTGTGCAGATGTACAAACATATTCTGTATTGATATGAACTTCTTTGTTGGAAAATAAGACAGCCTGCAGTCTTGCACAGTATGGTTAACATGATCTTGGAGGAACCATGCACATAGTGACTCTTAATCTGTTGAGGCTAACAGTAAAGAAAATAAGGCATGCAAAAATAAGAAGTTCAAGAAGCTTTAACAATAAGATTTGTTTTTTAGCGTACATTAAATACTCAGGTTCCCCCCCCCACCCAAAAAAAAAGGAAAAAAGAAAAAAGAAAAAGCAGTGTAGCATATGTATAATTATAAAAAGCTAACAAATGTTGTTATAAAAATACACATCATAGTTACAGAAGCTACCAGTTCTTATGGTAGATCAGAATATATAGCAATAATAAAGTCTCTTAAATAACATTATTTCAGTGCTTGCCTCATCCATGGGAGTTGTAAGGACCTTTGTAAATTGACCTGAAAATTGACTGGTCTCATCTGACTGAACAGATGAGAGAAAGTCTTTTACTGTATATGGTCCTTTTCTGTGAATGCCCTATATTCTATTCAGTCATTATCTGGAGGAGACACTGTCTCAAGTGACACTACAATCCTGCAGTCCCCAAAGCTGTCTGCTTCATATCCTCTGATGGCTTTTCCTGCTGACCCTAAAGGTCCTGTTTCAGAAAGGTTTGGGACTCTTCTCATCCCAGATGTGAAGACACTCAACCCACTATATTCACACAAGGCTCTACCATTTTACGAAGTCGAGACTTACCAGATCATGTCTTTTTAGCAACCTGCAGTGTACTGCCTTCCACTCATGTGCTGTTTGGCAGATAATTCTGAGTTTGCAAAAAATGAGTTTAGATAGTATCTGAACCTTACTGAGACACAAAAAGATTTGCGTCCTCTTCTCTCCCACCCTAAATCAAGGTCTGCCACAGATTTGTAAAAAATATTTCTGTGTTTTATTTTTTTATTTTTATTTATTTATTTTATTTTATTTTACTCAGTCTTTTTGTGTAAATCTTTAAAGATTGCTCTGGGTTTAGCGTCTGTATATGGCTAAATCCCTTCAGCTTCTTGAACTCCAGCAGTGAGGATAAAGTTGCTTCTTACATGACCTCTTTAACAGAGTTAAATCTATGCCAAATGCAGAGCTCCTCTTGTAAATGGACATAGAAGCAACTAACTGTAAGTCACAGCTAGACATGGTAGCTTTTCTAAAATAAACTCGCCTTTAAGTGCAGCCACAGATAGAGAAGCAAAGTTATTGAAACAGAATGTCATCTCAACAAAGTCATTGTCAGTTAGAGCACAGAAATGACCATCTTTCTTCCTGAAATCTTTAAAGCATTTGTCAATGTCTCTCTGTTTCTAATAGACTCCATTTCATTGAGCAAGTTCTTTCTTTCCTTGCCCTTTCCTCAGACAGTCACGGTGTCTTTTGAGTCAGTGGAAAGTGAGGGAGAAATCATTGTTAATGTCTGGTGAATGATATTCCTCTTTCCTTTCCAGTGAATATCTTCCCTCAGGAACAAAGGCTTTTCCAGCTCTGAAGGGTCATTATACTGCAGTCCAAACCATGGAAATGCCCCTGACTTCTTGTCTCTCGGGGGTTTAATGCATTCATCCTTCTAGAAACACCACGCTTGCAAGTGAAGGAACTGAAGACCGAGCAGTGAACATGAAAATACCACAAAAATTCATCCATTCTCCAAAGACCTATCCAGACTTCAAATCAGACTGATGTGGAAAGTGATTCAAGATCTCTAGATATTTTCCACTTCAAGTAATTGGTGGAGAAGAGGGTGTGAGGAATGATTAGGCCTTGACCTGTTTTCCTTTGTACTTTTCTGCCTGGTGACCCAAGTCAACCCTGTATTGATCCCAAACAAAATAACGCTATGGCTGAAATAGGATTTGAAAAAGTGAAGTAAGGCAATATAATTACTAACAGTCTGTGTGGGTTTACAGAAAACAAATCCTGTCAAACTAACTTAATATTTTTTATGAGATTATAGATTTTGTTGATAAAAGTATTTCTATTGATGTAATACTCTTACTTTTCTGCAAGGCATTAGGTAGAGAAACAGGACACTTCAAAGCCAATCTGAAATACTCCAAATGGTCTTAACCCTGACAAGCTAAAAAGTCTCTAAACAAGATAGGAAGCCAGCAAAACAAACAATATGTCTTTAATTATGGTGAGACATAAAGCCATTAAGAACAAAGATTATATGTCAACAACAAAAAATCTTTCCTGGGAAGTGGCGACAAAAGTTTTAGCAGTTGAACATTTAGCTTGGACAGCCTAACGGACAAATATCTTTGTTTTCAGCATCATGTATCAACATTTCTATTGTCATGATTAATAAAAAGCACAGAAGAAACTGGGAAGAGCTGAGTCTTCACAAGGTATTCTTCCTTAAATGAAAGTAACATTGGCCTATGTGTTCATTGACCTTCTAGCATATCGTCTGGACTAGTCATGTTTAGCACATTATACACATTTCTGCAGTTTGCTGAAATCTTTCGTTGTTTGTACCTTATTTCACATGTACTCTACCACGCATGCATTGAAACTGAACATTATCCTCAAAGTCCCATTGAGTTACAGAATTAACACCTAACACTGTATCCGTCCCCCCACTCCCCACACACTCCGTGAGGGTAGGTAATGCGGGTAAATAGTTTCTTCTGTGCCATCAGAAAAAAAGTGCTGAAAAAATGTACTTGCCCAAGAGAAATACATTCCAGAGCCTTAATTCTTAATTTCAAAGCACAAAGAGATCTGTTGTACTTCCAGGGTTAGAGCTGAACTGAATTTGCAGATAAATGGGAACTCCCACAATTTCCATGCTTTACCTTCCACTATGTAGACAAAAAGTCATTCATGTCCAGTGCTGGCACTCATTCAGCACGTATTTCACACTACTATTTCATACTACTACATAGCTATAGAAAGCTGCTCTCTTACCACAGTGGAAAAAAATAGAGCCCTTAACACAGTAGGAAAGATTAAATTTAGTGGTACTGGTATGCAAAATTCAAACATGTGCTTAAATCTGCGGAGCTGAGACCTGGGTTTGGGTTTCACTTTATTTCAGAGATGAACAGGCAGACAGTCATCTTGTTGGAAAGACACAGAGTAATGGAAATGCCTCATGCCTGTTGGCAAACCACAGTGCTGCAGCCGGAAGGTTTACAAAACCTTGCCACATGTTACCACCACCAAGCAAATTGAAAAAATCATAGGGAGTCCTCAAAAACAAGCAAGCATATAAAAGAACAATTGGCACAAAATCTAAATTTGGTTTTCCCTTTATTTGCACACATCTGCTAACTGAACACATTGCAGTTTGATTACATAGCCAAATTAGTTTCCTCACACAGCCACTGTTGAGAGATTAATTTCTTCCAAGTGTGAGCTTTCCTGCATCTCTACAGATACTCTAGACTAGAATGAATGGGTATAAACGGTGTTTGCTGCCCTGATGATTTCCCTTTGTAAGACAATGCTTGACTAGACAATGTATGACTAGAATTGCTTTATTTCCATTTATAATAAATTTATTTAATGAAAGCTTTCTATTAAAATTGCCAACATTATATGTGTAAATTGTAGGATTATAGAACCATAGAACCATTTAGGTTGGAAAAGATCTTCATCGTCATCAAATCCAACCATCAACCTCACCTACTGAGTCCCATCACTAAACCATATATTGCTTAGTGCCACATCCACATCTCTTAAATACTTCCATGGATGGGGACTCTACAACTTCCCCGGGCAATACTTATGTTCCAATACTTAACCACACTGTCTGTGAAGAAATTCTTCCTAATGTCCAATCTAAGCCTCTCCTGGTGCAACTTGAGACTGTTTCCTCACGTCATGTTTCTTGTCACCTGAGAAAAGAGACCGAAACCCTCCTCACAGGATATTTTTCTTGGATTTTGTTATGTGCAATAGGATAATCTGGATAAGTAATAACTAAAATACCAGAATTCTATCTTATTTTGTGGCATCTACCTCACAAAAATATTTTTATGTGCATTGAATTTACAATCAAAATATACCAAAATCAAGTATTCATATTAAAAGGTGCTATAGAGTAAAACAAACAGATTCTTTTACCTGGTCTATAAAGAAACATATTTACATACTTTTTTTTTTTTTCTAAATATATCATCTGTGCAAGAAATAATGTTATTAGCATAATAGCTTTTACATGTAACTTCTTATGATCTTACATAAAATGCATCTTTTTTATTTTTACTATTTATATATTTACACATTAAAAAATAACTTACTTGAATAGAAATGAACAATTCCTGTCATATCTGCGGAAAATACTAATAGGGAGTAATCTAATAAATGAAGCCTTTTTCTCGGGACATTTTAAGAAATGGTGCAAACAGATTTCTTACATATGTTTTCGGAGCTAGAGACATACATGTTTGTATTTAAGATAAACGTTTTAGATAAGACATGTCACCTAATTTTGTTTACTCATTCTGTGGGATTGGCCACTCAAGTCTTGCTGTCTAGTTTCTGGATACCTGAAACGTACTCATAATGAAGCAGTGTATCTTTCTAGATGGCCACTGGTACTTTTTGTATTTTCCCAGAAGTTAAGATTCCCCATAAGCCTACACTTTTGACGTAGCTCGAGTTTTGTTTAATATCTGTGATGATTTCAAGAGTAAGTTTTAATCTGTTTACAAAGCAGCTCAGTCTGACCTGTGATCCCAGAGAACATCACAAAAAGTAGCTGAAGCTTTAAAGAGTGACTGAAAAAAAAAAAAAAAAGTTGGTGATGTTACACTCTTTTTACACAGTAGCAAAAGAAGACTAGATACTTTCTCAAGAAACAGCCAACCCCAGTTACCCATGTGTTCAAATGAGTTTTCTGCTCCCACCATCGTAGATCAGGATGGCGAACCTTCCAAACCCCATCTGCTAAATACCTAAAACCTTCATGTGGCTGACAGGTGCATTACAAGTTCCTTATACTTTTGGAGAGATGGCCTTGTGGGAGCAGTAGGTGGCAATGGCTCCCTAGTGTGCTCCCACTGCAGGATGGAGTTGGCTGGGTTTGCCACCCCATCTGGAAGAGACGTCAGGACAGGGAGCTCAGAGGCCCTTGAAAGTTTCTTTCTTTCTGGATATGGGGGTGTGGGCTCACCACCTGCTTCCATCAGTCTTGTGCTGGTGGTGAACACCGTGTAATACACGCAGCTCTGTACTTGGAGATACATTTCTGCTATCAACTCTGCTGCCTGGGCAGTGCACCCTTCTGCTGAAGCTCTCCTCCTGACTGTTCACTCTGTGAATAAAAATGCTGTGGTAGTGCATTTCTTTTTGCTCATAACAAGACTTTGCATGTAACAGTGTGGCTGATTTGCACAAGGCCATATTCATAATATCTTCTAGCATAATGGTTGGGGGACTGTCCTGAAAGGTGGTAAATATCAGTTTGTGCTCCCTCTACCAAAATTGTGAACTTGGGTCTTTCATTTCCTGAGCATGTATTTAATCATTAAGCTGGACTATGAACGAACACAGCATCTGCTTCTTTCTCCTGTGCTGCTGAAAAAATAAATTAGATCAGTTCCGTGGGAAAAAAAGAAAAAACAACACACACACACACAAAAACACAAAAACACAACCCCGAAACCGAACAAAAAAACCTGTCACCTACTTTCAGTAGGAAATCTGAAGTGGTGGATCCCAAATGGGTTGGAAGTGCTTCTTGAAATCCCTGAATATACGATCCAAGCCCAGAGAGAGTGACATCTTGATCCTGCCAGTCATTCCCTATTGTCTAAGTTCAGTATCATTGCTTTTGAGCACCGTACTGTTTTGATCCTATGTAGAGCGATTGACTTTTCTCATTCCCAGTACAGAGAATCCTGATGGCCAGAATACATAATATGATTCTGCTCTGGGGACCAGCAACCTGTGAGTTTTCTAAATATTTTACTGGTCTCATAGTCCCTAAGACTGTCTACATTTTCTTGCTACAGTTACGTTCACGGAACTATAGGTTACAGGTCCCATAAGTGCTGAGATTGAGCACATGCTGCTGAGACCATCTGCCCTATGGGTTTGTGCTTTGTTTCAGTGAAAATGAGAATGAAAAGCGATCAGGAAGTGCTGCTGTATTTGTTGGCTTTTATTGGTATAGATTTGGGGTGGAGCCAGGGTGCATATCTGAAGCCAGGAAATTGAAAGTGCTCTAGAGGTCTATAATATATTCACAGTCTTGACATATCTTCACTGACTGGGAAATAGGATCCCCTAAGAAGACTAATGAAAAGTATATAAAACATATAGTCCCTTAATCTCTTCCTGTGCCATAAGAGAGAGTAAACAAATCTTTTTTTTTTTTGCTTCAAATGGAGTTGAAGCACAGTCTTTATAGACAAGAAAATTCTGCCAAGGTGTATATAGTGTTTCTCATGTTCTGCATTGCACCTTTACAGCTGAACCATTCAGCAGTTTCTACCAAGAATATTTTATTCTTTTGTGACATGGTAGGTTTCTTTTGGAGAAAGAAAAGAAACCCCAGATGTTTCCAGCTTTTTTTTTTTTTTTTTTAACAACTACCTCTGAGTTTTGAAATACCCTGTCTTTATATTTCAGGAACAGGCCCAACAATCCTTGAGACTTATGAGACAGTAAAATCCATGACAGCACTAGGAAATGTACCTAATCACAAGAATTCTGTCTTCCACAAGGAATCTTATAAACAAAGTACTTAATACAAATATTCTAGTAATATCCCTGTTGTGCATTGACTTTGGCTGGCTGCCAGATGCCCACTAAGCCACTCTCTCACTCCCGCTCCTCAACAGGACAAGGGAAACAAAAAAAGAGGAAAATTCCCATGTGTTGAGGTAAAGACACAGGATCACTTGCCCATTACCATCATGGGCAAAACAGACTTGACTTGGGGAAAGATTAATTTAATTTATTGCCAATTAGTAACAGAGTAGGATAGTGAGAAACAAAAACAACAAAAAACACCTTTTTTCCTCTTTCCCTTCTTCCCAGGCTCAACTCTTCTACTTCCTTCTCCCCCAACAAGTAGTGCAGGGAGATGGGGAACGGGGGTTGCAGTCAGTCAAAGTTCCTCTCTGCCATTCCTTCCTGCTCACACTCTTCCCCTTCTCCAGAGTGGGGTCCCTCCCATGAAGTACAGTCCTTCAGGAACAGACTGCTCCAACATGGGTCCTTCCCATGGGCTGCAGTTCTTCAAGAACTGCTCCAGCATGGGTTCATACCATGGGGTCATTCAGGAACAGACTGCTCCAGAGTGGGTCCTCCAAAGTCTGCATTTCCTGCCAGACAACCTGCTCCTGTGTGGACTCTCCATGGGCTGCACCTTCCTTCAGGGCACATCCACCTGTTGAAGCAAGTGGTCCTCCATGGGTTACAGGGGGACCGCCTGCTTCACCAAGTTCTTCTCCGTGGGCTGCAGGGGAATCTCTGTTCCAGTGCCTGGAGCACCTCCTCTCCTTTCTCCACTGACCTTGGTGTCTGCAGGGCTGTTTCTCACATATTTTTTCTCACTTCTCTCTCCCAGCTGCTGCACAGAGTTTTTACGTTTTCTTAAATACATTTTCCCATAAGCACCACCACTTTGGCTGCTGGTCTCAGCTATGCCCTGAGGTGGGGCCATTGGAGCTGGCTGGAACCAGCTGTGTCCAACACTGAGCTTTTCTCATAGATATAACCCCTGCAGCCTACCTTCGCTGCCAACATCTGCACCTAATACAATCCCAAAGGTGACTGACGCAGTCCAAGATCCTACCACATCTAAACTTCTGTTGAGTTGCCTCAGCACCAGTAATCCCACATTGCTGTTCAGTGTTCTGGTAGTCTTCCTGTATTTGTTCAGTAAATGAAGAAAGGAAAGTCATGAGTTTATTCACACAAACTCTTCTCCCAGTCAAATTGAAAACTAGCATGCAGAAATAGCAGGTCAGGAAGACAATTTATCATTTGCAACTTAGCACTTGAAGTAATAGAATTGGGTTCAGTTTGAGTTATTTCTCTCTCCTTTACCACAGAGTATACAAGACCATTGTAACACAGCCTGTGGAATTTGATTTGATCCAAAAAGACTAATATTTCCATCTCCTGAGTTATTTGTCTCAGTATCAACGGGAGACACATAGGTGGGTGTTGCTTTGGGTTTGAAACACTATGAGCCTGGATTTGTAATAGGGACATGCTATAATCTCTGCTTTCCTCAGCTAACTTCTTACATCTAATTATAGACAGTCATAGATTCAGTTAAGTAGGGCACTCTGTTCAGTCTAAGTTGTGTTATCTAAGATATCAGCTGTCACTTTCCTGGATGTTGACTGTGTTAAAAGGCTACATGGATAAGTTAAATGCATGCATGTTCACATGTCTTTAAGTATGACATATGTCTTGTAACTCTACAGACTATTGTCACTATGCCATAAACTATATAGTTACACAAAGTGAAACTAGCTTCCTACAAAGACAAACACGATGTTGAATTTAGCATTTATATTTATGTTTTACATTACCTGAAGCAGAATTTTCTGTTATTTCACTAAAAAGCGACAAGAACAACCTGAAGCTCAGAGAAGATTTCATTCTTGTCACTCTATTGTAAATGGAAAGTGTTTATAGATTAGACTAGTACCTGGTGGAAAAGTGAATACGGCATATGTTGGTACCTAGTTTCATATTTAAAGTTTAGTACTGCACAAAAGAGTAAAGGAAATAAATGGCTTTTTGCAAAATAATATCAAAAATGAAAACAAAAGAAATTAATGTATTTATTTTACAATGCATACTAACAAGTTAATGCCTGATTATTTTATTATTAACATTTCAGATCTCCTTGCATCACTCATCAGTTTGCATCTTGTGCACATCCTTGTACTCCTGAATCCCTTTCTTATTGATGAGTTTCTTAACAGCTACAGTCCTCTGTGATAGATATCCCTTTTTAAGCTTAGTGCCATTTGTTGCAACGTGTACATTAGCTAAGAATTAATCATTGCATCTTATACAGAGTTAATTATAAATGAAACTAAGCCCACCTATTTCTCTGACTATTTTTCACAAAGAAGACACATCTTGTCAGTGTATTCAGTCTCTTCTAAACATAAGGGAGGTCATTGATCAGAGAAGGGGAAGCACTAAATCAACTTGTTAGATGAAATGTCTTTGTATTCATCCTTCAGCACGTACTCCCCCGTATTACATAAGTACACAAATAAATGATAAACCCCCCTCAGATTTCTCTCCCTGAGCCCTTCAGTCTTATCATTTGTATATTCTGGCATTATCATAAAGTGATAAATGACTCCTCCGGCATTGAATTTATATTGTCATTTTAGTTGCTTGAAAGTGAGCTTCCATATAATACCTTCATAAAAAGTAGCAGTGTTAGATAAAACAGCTTAACTGCTCAGAGGAAAGGTGAAGTCACTTGGTCCTGGTTTAAATTATACTTAGCATATAAAAAATGGTGACATCACATCTAAAAGAGGGAGGGAGTAAAACCAATGAACCCATGCAGAAGCCTGTCCTGCTAGCAAACCACTGGCTTGCACTGTGGAGACAGCTGCTCTCCAGCCCTCCTGGCTGAATTGTACTGCAAAGTGTTTTGGTACAGATGGGAAGGAGGGAGCAGAGGGGGAAAACAAAAACAAAAACAAAAACAAAAACACAATGGCAATAACCAAGAAAACTACATTCATATTTAGAGGCAGAGGAATAAATGTAATAAATTGTGTGTTAGGCAAGGGCCTGCATTTTTATTGAAGATAAATGGCACAAATGGGAGAAAAACATCCTCTGGTTCTCTACTTTATCACAATAGTTCTCAAATTAAACTTCAGATTTATCTCCTCAGGAATACAGCAGATCTCCTATCCCATATTTAATCTTGCATAAAAATTTAAAGTAGGACAGAACTAAATGTTGAATGATAAAGTATAGATGTTTGCCCTGTATGAGCAGAAACATAAATGTGGTTCATATAAAATATGTAACCACATTGTTAATTCTTGTGGGACAGTTGGTATCCTTTCAGTATATATACCCTACAAATAGACAGAGATTTGTTTCCTTTGCTCCTTTCTGTTTGGAATCACAAGACTTCCCTGTCTGTACACTAATCTCTAAACCTCGGCTTCCCCATATAGCAAGGTTCTAACACAATAAGTTTCCATGTGTTTGGCACCAGAAACTTGAGGGATTTGTGCACAATAAACTAATTAAACAGACTGATGAGATCCTGAGGTTAGACTTCAGTAAAGTGGACATTGCTATCTTAACAGCGTAGAGAAAATGATTCTACCCTTCATTTTCAGTTTCACCAAGTTCTACTAAACTTTGAGTAGCCTTTATTAATGTCCACCTCACTAAAAGCTGTGTTAAGCATCTTAGCACTGCATTATAATGCCTTACTGTTACACTTTCAAAGCTTTTTTCAGATCAAAATTTTATTTACTATTTTTCCCCAATGCAGGGTACCTAAAGAACAAAGGTACAACACAAGAAACTGCATATTTACCTTACCTAATCTTTAGTCTATCACTGAAGACTTGCTTAAATTTCATTCAGCTCATTAATCACACTCTGTGCATTGGAATAAGTCCTCTTGAAACATGCTTCCCTTTCCAGACTGATTTTGAGCACAGGTACCAACTGATTCATTTTTTGAAGGCCCAGACATATTTGTCTCTTTATTTTTTGAGCAGTGAGGAATGTCTTTTCCTGCCTATGTGAGTGTTTTGCCATGTATTCCATAATGCTTTGTGACAATGTGACATGGATGACATAGGGCAGATAAATCAGCCCATGCTCTTTCCTAGAGGGGTCTGACATCAAGTGCAGGAAGGCACTGCTGGGTATTTAGATTGCTGAGTTACAGTCACACTAGGGTCAGGTATGTGGATGCATGGAGTACACATGAAGGAGTATTTGGTATACTGTACTATCCTCTGGTCCATGTTCCAATGACCAGTACAAAACTAATGTCAGTCCCTTTGTATCACCAGACATCCCTGTGAATCTTACTAAAGTCTTTCTTTTCTTGATTTGACATACTTTAATTTTTATTGGCGTCTTGATAACTTGACCACTGTCTATGCTGTTTCATACATGCATATTTCATATATACCTGTAGCTGTACACATGCTTGCACAGACACATACACATGCCTGAATCACTGCTGTTTGGTGGGGCTTCTTAACTGAAGCCCTATACCTATGACCCTTTCAGAGAGGTACAGGGATGGCTCACAAAAGGGCAGAAGAGCAGCAAAGAAGAAAAGCAGGAGATCTTGGCTGTTCCACAAACCACAAAACTTCATCATTCAGAGAAAAAGATTGAAGGAAACTTTGCAAAGGGAAGCTCACAGACTTTCATGTCCCCTTTGGTTCATTTCCTATGAATATCTGTGCAGGAGGTAACATTTGGCACTTAAAAACTAAGCAAATGGGAAGAGCTTAAGTGATTGCTTTTCTCTTTGAGCTAATGTCAGGCTGCTCTTATTAACAACGTAAAATGGGTTCCGTGATATGAATGTACAAGCTGTAATCAAGTTCATTGATCGCTGCAGCTACCCAGTGGTAAAACATGTGGAAAACAATTCTTTATTTCAAGTAGAATTTAGCAAAGGATAAGTCTTGAAAGCTCATAGGTATAGTTGGGATTAGGATCCAGAGATTTTGCTTTTCAGCTGAATCATTCTTATACCACCAAGGTTGAAAATGAAAAGGGAAGGGGAAAGGGAAGGGGAAAGGGAAAGGGAAAGGGAAAGGGAAAGGGAAGGGGAAAGGGA
>VXAA01002399.1:96192-130202 GCA_013399115.1 Anseranas semipalmata
TCATTGCGGCCTTCCAGTACCTGAAGGGAGCGTATAAACAGGAGGGGGAACGCCTGTTTACACACATTGATAGTGATAGGACAAGGGGGAATGGTTTCAAACTAAGACAGGGGAGATTTAGGTTGGATATTAGGAGGAAGTTTTTCACTCAGAGGGTGGTGAGGCACTGGAACAGGTTGCCCAGAGAGGTTGTGGATGCCCCATCCCTGGAGGCATTCAAGGCCAGGCTGGATGTGGCGCTGGGCAGCCTGCTCTAGTAGTTGGCAACCCTGCCCAGAGCAGGGGGGTTGAAACTAGATGATCTTTAAGGTCCTTTTCAACCCAGGCCATTCTATGATTCTATGATTCTATGAATTCTGCCTTATGCAAAAGAGTGAAAGGAATCTGCGGTCTCCTAACATGTTCCCCTTTTAGTCCTGAAAAGTAAACCAGAACTTCACTAAACATTATATCCCTGAGACCAAAGCTGTACCTCAGAAATCTTCTCAGAAACCTCCTTTTACAGGAGATACCCATCTCTTGAACTTCTTCATGCTGCTTGTCTACTTTCAACATAAACATTTTCAAGAGCTGGTTGTTTCAGTTCTGCATGCCTAGACTATTTCAATCTACATGAGGCTATGCTGATGAAGTTGCACCAAACCTCTCAAATAGAACTGAGCAATATCTATGTGTTGTGGTTTAACCCGGCAGGCAGCTAAGCACTACACAGCTGTTTGCTTCTGCCCCACGCCTCCCACACACACAGTGGGACTGGGGAGAGAATCAAAAAACAAACAAAAAAAAAGAGGGGGTTGAACATGTGGGCTGAAATAAAGACAGTTTAAAAGGACAGAAAATGAAGGGAAAATAATGATAATAATAATAATGATAAAAAAATATTCAAAGCAAGTGATACGCAATGCAATTGCTGACCACCCACTGACCAATGCCCATCCCATCCCTGAGCAGCGGTCTCCCCTACCCCAGCCAGCCACCCCACATTTATTGTTCAGCATGACGTCATATGGTGTGGAATATCCCTTTAGCCAGTTTGGATAAGCTGTCCTGTCTCTGTCCCCTGCTAGCTTCTTATGCATCCCCAGCCTCCTCACTGGCAGGACAGCACGAGAAGCTGAAAAATCTTTGACTTAGTAAAAGAACTGCTCTGCAACAACTAAAACATTGGTGTGTTATCAACATTATTCTCACCCTAAATCCAAAACACAGCACCATACCAGCTACTAGGAAGAAAATTAACTCTATCCCAGCTGTAACCAGGACACTATGTCTTCAAGAGATCCTGATGTTACAGGTATGCTCATACCATGCATAAAACAAAGAAAAGAATGACTTTCTTATAAAATGTAGCTGGATGAGGAGGTAATAGTTTATTTATCCTTTGCTATTTTAACTTTGTAATTAGAATACTTGCTTAGAAATCAAGATACTAAGTTTTAATATTATGAGCAACAGGACAAGATTAAAACCCACTTCTCCCATTTGCAAGAAAGCTATAGAATTGCCTGGGTGGGAACAAATGTGAATGTGAGCTTGTGTG
Source organism: Anseranas semipalmata (assembly GCA_013399115.1). Taxonomy (NCBI): domain Eukaryota; kingdom Metazoa; phylum Chordata; class Aves; order Anseriformes; family Anseranatidae; genus Anseranas; species Anseranas semipalmata. The sequence continues at coordinate 97,733 of VXAA01002399.1, forward strand.
AAGAGGTAGTGGGGGAGAGGAAGTAAAAAGAAATTGATAAAAGAAATGCTCTTTACCTCTCCAGCAGAAATAATGCAACATTCAAAACATCCAGGAGAGATAAACAGAAAAAATCTGACGGGAGAAGTTAATGATGAGGGTGCTTACCTGGCAGCAGGAGATTTAGGTTCTAACATCTGCTCCCAAAAGTCATGCCATTCTCTTTAATGCAGTGTGTCACTTGAAAAAGACTGTCAATTCTGGGTGCAGGAGTTGGCACACAGGACTTCCCTGCTTTCTGGCAGTTCTATGTATTTTATGACATTTTACTGTTTTTGATGTGACATATTACAAAACATGTTCCTATATAGTCAGCTTCTTTCCAAAAACGTCCTTCTTGATATGAAATAAGGAAAAGCTATGCTTTTTGTCTTTCATTTTTGTCACTTTGGACCAGACATTTTCCTTGGTATTTGTCATTGTTGGTATTGCATTGTTCACTGATGACTGCTGTCAGTGAGTGAGTTCCTGAACACATGGATTTCCAGATAGAAGGAGGTAGTGTGCTGTTTGACCTGCATACTGTTACTTGTTTTGAATAGCTTTGAGATAATTTTCAATACAGGTGTTTTCCCTTGGGAAATAAGAAGTTAATTCCTCCCAATAGGTGGTGTGTTCTTGGATTGAGCCGAGAGTCTGGGTTTTATGAAACTAATTTGCTAAAAATACAAGCAAAAGAAATCAATTTGCATCAATCAAACTGAATCAATTTGCACAGAGAAGTCATACAGGGAATTATAGCATTGCATATGCTCTATCTTCCCTTCCTTCAAAATAAGGCAAATAAATGTTTGTATATTTCTAAAATATACCTGTAAATGCAACAAATTCAGCTCTGGGGACTTGATATTTATTGCTGGTATTGCACCAACATATGGTCAATTGAAATTAACACCAATGTATTAAGCTAGTTTAATGGTAGCACATTCTAATGAGGAAACAGTTTACAATCTGCTTTCTGTTTGGTAATAAGGGCCAGCTTTTCAGAAGCGGCCACTGATACTATAATCATATTTGTACATGCATTTATTTCATATATAAAATTTGTAGCTGTGTTTGTAAACAGTCATTTAGACATACACAGTACTATGGATGCTTTTACATACTAAAGTGGATTTTGAGAATTCAGTAGACTCTTGCATGAATTTAGCACATGCCTTTTAGGTGGCATCCATGAAAATAAAAAAATAAATACATAAATCCCATTTTGCCTTTTGCAGAAGACTAATACCTACAGATGCTGTGGTATCTGTGGTGATAGCTTACATTTTTATAACTTTTTCTTTCTCACAACTGAAAGCAATAAGCCTAAGGCAAGGCTATACATATCTCAGTTATCGATTACATGTTGTGGGTGACATAAAAAAAGTAGTAAAAAAAGCAGGTTACACTATATTGTCACATAATTCCATGGCTTTTAGAGGCACATTAATAGCACACCCATGTCATCTGCATAACCATACTGAGAACTATCTTTCAACTGATTATCTCTGACTTGCACCACTTGTGTAGTTTACATTTCCATAGGGCCTCACATTCTTTTCTGTATCTATCCCCACATGCCACTAAAAATTACCATTTTATTAAATCCATTATATTGATGGTGAATCGAGATGCACCATGTGATATTCAATGCACCATTATGCTATTCATATCATAAGAGGCTAGATAACTAACTATTATTCCTCATTATTGTCTGTCATCATCAAAAGAATGAGATAGAACTGAAAAAAATATTCAGGGAAAGATGTATAGAAGTGAAACTATTGGAGAGTGTCCAGAGAAGGGCTACCAAGATGGTGAAGGGCCTGGAGGGGAAGATGTACGAGGAGTGGCTGAGGTCACTTGGTTTGTTCAGCCTGGAAAAGAGGAGGCTGAGGGGAGGCCTCATGGCGGTCTACAGCTTCCTCACGAGGGGGTGCGGAGGGGCAGGCGCTGACCTATTCTCTTTAGTGGCCAGCGATAGGACCCGAGGGAATGGAGTCAAACTGAGACAGGGGAGGTTCCGGCTCGATATCAGGAAGAGGTTCTTCACTGAGAGGGTTGTCGCGCAGTGGAACAGGCTCCCCAGGGATGTAGTCACAGCACCAAACCTATCGGAGTTTAAGAAGCGTTTGGACTGTGCTCTTAGTCATATGGTCTGAATTTTTGGGCAGACCTGTGTAGTGCTAGGACTTGGACTTGATGATCCTTATGGGTCCCTTCCAACTTGAGATATTCTATGATTCTATGATTCTAAATTTGACAGAGTTCTTTAAATTGAGAGGGCAAATGGCAAGAGGAAGAGGGTAAATAGGGATTAACTGACCACTGTTATTTCTAATACCAGAATGAGTGGGCATTGACTGAAGCAAAGGGAAACCAGATTCAGATTATTTTTTTTTTTAAGAAAAGAAAAATCATAGAATCATATCATAGAATGGCTTGGGTTGGAAGGGACCTTAAAGATCATCTGGTTTCAACCCCCCTGCCATAGGCAGGGATGCCACACACTAGATCCGGTTGGCCAGGGCCCCATCCAACCTGGCCTTGAACACCTCCAGGGATGGGGCATCCACAGCTTCTCTGGGCAACCTGTTCCAGTGCCTCACCACCCTCAGAGTAAAGAATTTCCTCCTAATGTCTAATCTAAATCTACCCTCTTTCAGTTTAAAACCATTCCCCCCTTGTCCTATCACTATCTGCCCATGTAAAAAGTCACTCTCCATCTTTTTGATAAGCCTCCTTTAAAGTACTGAAAGGCTGCAATGAGGTCACCCCAGAGCCTTCTCTTCTCCAGGTTGAACATCCCCAGCTCTCTCAGCCTTTCTTCATAGGAGAGGTGCTCCAAAATAAGAAGAGAGAGAGTAGCTCTTCATGTGGTGTATACGCAACCTGCAGATATCCTGGGTACAAAATGTTATGGATATTAAATTTTACACAGGTTCATAAAAAATTAATGAAAAAAGAAGTCTCAAAAGAAGATTTGTTTTGCAAGTTAGAATTCATGAAGTCCTGGCCAATGTTGAAAGATAACAAGTAAATATCACTATGTGCTTGTCTGGCACTTCTATTTTTTATTTTATTTTTTTCTCTAGCATCCACTAATGGCTGCATTTAGAAATAGGATACCAATGGAAAAATCTTTGGTCTGACTTGGTTTTCGGGGTGTTAGTGTTTAAATACTTGTGGATCTGTGCATAAATGTTTAGACTAAAAGTGGCACAGAATATCTGTGGGACAGAAAGAAGTTAAACACTTGAAGGGATTGAAATCTAAATCCTAAAACTACTAAGGAACATATTTTTCTTCCTATATTCTACTTTCTCCTATAAATGGAACATGAGATCCTGTTACTTATACTGCTTTTTTCTTTTTTTTTTTCTCCTTTTTTTTTTTTTTCCCTGTAATTCTCTCTTATCTTTTTCTTTTCCACAGTTTCTTTTCAATAATTTCCCAGGTTGCTGTGCAATTGCCGTACTATGTCGTGTTATAGTGGTGGTGAAGAACTCCCCCAGACAAGCAGGCTCTGTGCATCCTACCCATCACAGCCACACAATAAGGCATCATGTTTGGACTACAGAAAACTCAATCCCTCTAGCAAAAGACTTCAGTTCAAAAAGAACTATCTAATTGTAAATGAAATTCACAACTAGATAATTTATTATGGAGCTTTGTGCCACTCTGCAAGAGTGGTTTTAAAAAGAATATTTCATTCCACTTAAATTTTAAAATACACAGTTTTCATGTGAAGTATTGGCAATCTCCTGAAGCAAACCTCATAAAAAATATCTTTCTTATACACATAACATTCTTACTTTCATAAAAAAGGAACACATCTTTTGCTCCTGTCTGTATTTTCTTTCACTGCAAGCATTTTTAATTCTCCATTACAATTAATGCTAATGCGATTAATGCCAGAGCAGACTGCAGCAGTGCTAAGAGTGAGTAAAAACTGAATGGCTGGAATGAAGCCATTCTCCTGTCCTACACTATAAAAATAACAATAATAATAATAAAAAAAAGTGTTGTGAACCAATAACTACCAGCTGCCTGCCAACTAGTCAAGCAATAGTGTATGATGTACAGTTCACATCAGAGGCTCACTGGACACTCTAGGTTCTCAGCTCTGCTGGTGAAATAGGATAGAAACAGTCTATCAGTACAAGGAGGAAAGTTATCCGTGTTTGAAGCTCACATACATTGTTTGGGGTAGAGAGAGAGAGAGAGAAAGATTGGCCTGTGCTAAGAGTAAGAGCTAAAAGAAAATCAAGATGCTTACAGATCAAACACCTTATACAGTACAGTAATAAGAACATCTCAACCAAAATGAATAGATTAATAAAAGAAATGAAAGATATAAACCTTGAGGCTTGAGCAACAGCTAGACATCAGAAGAGCAAGATACAGCCCCCTCCCCCCCAAAAAAAACACACAAGCAAACAAACAAAACCCACTGTGCTTTGCAAATGATTTTCTTTTTTACACTTTACACTTCAGTGGTGCTTTGTCTGTTTCAGTGTTTACTGTGAATTTTGTCAAAATATAAGGCAGGCTATACTCCTAAATACATGGTGTTGAGGTAAAACATCTTTTGTCTCAACTTTCAACAAAGAGATTTAAGTTTATGTGTTTATCTTCTATAATAGTGTCTTTTGTGACAAAGCTTCTGGAAATCAAAGGTAGATAGATGGTTGTCAGCATTCCTGCATCAGTTGCAACACAAAGTGTCATATATCATAACCTGAAAGCTATCATCAAGTGCATTGATAAAGTCAATTTGGTGACGATTTCTCAAATGATGGAAGACTAGTCTCACTTTGTGTCTGGGTGCGTGTGTGTATGCCTCTCACATGAAATGTGAGAGACAGAAGAGGTGGTTGAGACTGATACTTATTTTATATAGGTGGTAAGAATTCAGGAAATTTGTTCATGAGAGAAAAGATGCACATGTTGAAAAGATAACTAACAGCAGAGGCAGACAACTTTTGTTCATTTTCTGAATAGTTCATTTGTCTAGCAGATTTGCTCAACCAAAATTATTTGTTAATTTATGTTGAAATTGGCAGCTACTTTTGGGATAAAATAAATAAATAAAAAAGTTGTGTGAGAAAGAAACTACAAAAAATTGAAAATTTGTCTTTTCTTTTTAAGAGCAATATATGTAGTTTTCATAAAATATCAAAAGCAAAACATTAATGTTTGCAAAAATATTTTTCAACTTAAAGGTAATCCCTTCAAACATGCTTTGAGTTCTGAATTTTTTTAAAGGAAAAACAAAACCACTGGTATTTGCATCTCTTCTCAGAAATTTCTAAAAATCAAATGACAGATGAGGAATATCTCATGATAACAGCTTCCACATGATGACCACTTCCAAGTACCAAGTTAAGAATAATTTGAAGGCTTCTTCAAGCTTTACAAAGAACTTACATGGCCTTAGAGCAGTGTATATTATAAAAAGATAAACTTACACAAGCAGATCATGAAAAGTTACAAATATATCATCAACATTTGGAAATCTTTCATTTACATAAACCATTGTTCATAGTCTTAGATAAACTACTGATTTCCATGCTGGGGAAAAAAAAGAAAAGAGGAATGTGAACAAGAGAATATAAGATAACTGTTCAGTTTAGCCATTATGCTTTCACTTAATAGAAAACACATTATGGAAAGTTGAATCCAAAATGCTTGAATATAATTTAAGTAATGAAACTTTGTATATTTTTTTCTATTAATCAGAACACTTTACTCTTCAAAACCCTCTAACAATTCTGTTGGTTGACTATAAAGTGAAAAATTTTATCTTTTTTTTTTTTTTTTTTTTTGGCCTCTGGTGATAAACTAAAAACAAACAAACAAGCAAATATGATAACCAAACATAGCAAACACATTTTCTTTTCAGTATTGTGTTGCTATCAGCCTTTTTTAGGTGGCTGACTGGATTTATTTCTGTTAATGGAAAATATTTCTCAGAGCAATTTTGATGTAGAAAATACTTTCTGAAGATTACAGTATGCATTCTGCAAACAGACAGAAAAAGTCTTAACAAAATGTATCTGGGCAGCAAAATGATCTGAGATGATGAAGGAAAATTACACTGTTGTCAAAACACTCTTCAAGATTTGACAGCATTCATTTTAATGGTAAAATAGAACAGCCTGTTTGACCAAAAGCTACAGAAACATTTTAGCTATTTGACACATTATTTTTTGCCATAAACTAGCTCTGAGAAAGCTGCCAATCATTTGTACCTAATAAGAAAACGAGGAAATATCTCAGACAACAGCGAAAGTCAAGCCTTAAAGTCTTTCAAACTAAGCTCTTCAAAACACATTTGTTAGGGGACCCTGCTAGAAAGATTCTTTATGTTCTGTATGTATAAGGGATGCAAGCACTAAAATGGAATTTATTGCTGAATGTGAAAAAAAAATAAAAATCATGGCTTGCATGTTCAATAACCTAAGCACTTGATAGGAGATTGACTGTACAAGGAGGTCTGCTTCATTTGACCTATTAGGCATCCTGTATTCTGCCGTGGAAAAATACAGTGATTATTCTATTCATAATGTCAGCCAGAAAAGAGTGTCCCTAGCACAGATACTGCATAATGTTAGTGTCATCTACCTTTTGATTTTGGAGGCCTGCTGTCTGAATGGTTCTCCTGCCTTTAAATAGTGCAGAAATGGATGCCATACCTTTGCAGCAAAGTTTAGTGCTACTGTACCTCAGCTTGGTCAGTTAATCCTCTCAGCTGCACCACAGTTAGGAAAATCCTAAAGAAATGCAGAAAGTACACAGGAAATTTGTCCCTTTTTCTTTACCTTTGTCATTCAGCATTAACCATTCATAGTACAGTAACGTTCACGATATATACATATAGCTATGTGTGCCTGTGTATGTAAATAAATTTCTAGATTGCAAACAGAAAATAAAAAGTTTTCCTGATAGTGCTTTCAGAGGATAGGCATCCAGCAGATGAGAGGAGCATAAGGTAATAATTAGAAAATTATGAGCAGCAGTGGTGATAAATGGTAGGCACAGCTGTCTAGCTACTGTCAAGCTTTTTGTGAGCAGCAAGACAAAGGTATGTTTTAACAAATTACTTGGCTGTGAATATTTTAAATAGCTGGAAAGGAGGAAATATCACTTGGAAGGACTGCCACCTTTAAAGGATAAAAAAAGAAAGAGAAGATATTTATGGAAAGTGGTCAATCAAGAGAGGCATAAATCAGCATGAAGTCCACTGGTTCAATGATAAAGAAGTCCAGAGGGAGCATTTCTTATTGAGATTATCTTATTGAGGAAATAATGAAGAACATGATCCTTATGAGTCTGCTCGCAGGCAGGATACCCAGGGAGTGATTCTGTTGCAAAGATGTAAAGAATGTATGAGGAAGTATACAAATAGTATATTATTAAAAGTAATCAACTCTCCTCTCCCCTTCCTCTCATCNGACTGACTAATTGATTGACTGGGCTTTTTCTACCCCACCCCCCCCCCCCCCCCCCCCCTTTTTTTTTTTTGATCTAACTCTGACTGTGAGCAAACCACCAAGAGATGTACCTTTATTGTCTTCCTGGGGGACATCAAAATAGCCGATCTGTATATGTAGCCCCAAAGTCTGTGCTCTTATACAGAACTCCTGGCTGCTGAGTATGTCTTTGGAACAACAGACGTTAGGCATTTCAGTAGGGTCTCCAAAGACAGTGTGCGGTCCTCATGCATTGTCCCTGGCAGGGCAGGGTTGGGGACAGATCTAGCCAAAGAGCACGCCCCAGACATTTCTGCAACTACTTTGTAGGATCTGCTGGGAAAGAGGAACAGTTTTGGTCAAAGTCACACAGAGTTGTGTGAGGGAGTAGAACTGGATGCACAGATAACACCTAGAATATGCTAAGTGGCAGGAGTTCAGATAAATAAATGTGTTCACAGAAATGAAGACAGAATTCCCATTCCACTGGATATTTTAATACTTCTAGTTTGCTTTTTTTGTTAAAATTGCAAGAAAATGTCCACATCCTCCACTGAACAGGTCTTCAGAAACACTGAAATAATAAAAATCAAGATAAAACATTAAACTGACATAATTGTAAATAAGCATTTTAATCAATGGCAAAATGAAATACTATAGCCTTTCATTTCTTTCTTTCTTTCTTTCTTTTTTTTTTTTTCAGAAGCATTGTCAATACTAAAATCAACCTTATCTCATGGATTTTTTTTTATTATTATTATTTCAGTTAAAGTAGTTTTTCCCTTAAAAAAATTATATACAATTTTGAGAGAAGTTTTACAGATAAATTTATGATCTTTTGGATGCAAAAAAGCAAATTCCAACCTTTGGAGAATTTTCAATCTGCAAGTTCATTTAAAAAAATATATTAAATGTGAGATTTTATTGTATTCAGATTTCCTGAAACTCTCAGGATTTATGTACATGCAGTAAATTGGTTATGGACAGGAGCTCCATAGCAACAAGATTTCTACTAGACCAGGTATTACAATTTTAAAAATAAATTAATATGATACCTCTGATACGTTCTCACATATCATCAATATCAGCTATTCCTTTACATATGTAGGGTTCTTTGTAGGGTTTTGGCTCTAGAAGTAGAAGACTGAAGTCTTTGAGTTTGCTACTCTAAGAAAAATCATTTTTATGAGTGTTAAGCTAGTAGCTTGATTTTGTTTTATTCTGATGTATTGTTTTCTTTTTTACCCCCATCTCCGTTTTTAACTTCCATAGAGAATACAAATCTGCTGTGATATAAAACTGGGAATTAAAGTAGTAGATTAGAGTCTTTTATAGATCTTTATAAGTTTGCAATCAGAGATTTTTTTTTTTTTAATTATTATTATTTTTTAATACAAACTATTTCAGAGTTCTCACAGAACGCTCAGCTTTGGAAGATTTAGCATTCTTAAAGACCACAAATTTTGTAAAGTGCTTCATTTTATAAATGGGTGAAATGGCTTTCTAACAGTTTAATACAGCTCTATCTTTGCAGTACTACTTACATCATCAGAAATATTAAGTGAATATTATTGTCACAATAGAGGTGTCTTCAGAAATGTGTAAGGGAGGATACAGTCCAATACTTTTAACAGAGCATAGCTGGAATCATGAAAGTATGTGCTATCTTCAGTTATGAAATTGTGAAATGGCGTTAATATATTCAAATCCTAATGTAACAATTTATGCCACCTTCCACTATGGGCAAAATATAAGTAAAAGCTTCAAAGAGGAGGGAGGAGAGGATGAATTCTTACGCAAATGCAAATCATTTGTATTTGATTTCAATGATTCATGGCATGAGCTAATCGTCACCATTCCAAAATGCAAAGTAATGCAATGCTAGATTACCTGACAGATATTATTATTTAAAAAGGGGGTGTGGGAATTTTAAATTATCTCATAACAGAAAACTGACTTTTTTGAAGTATTTTCTTTTCTTTCTCTATTGTCCTTGTCATTATTTTTCTGTGTGCATTGTAATATTTCATGAATTCTGCAAGAATCTGTCTACAGGACAGCAACAGATCTGTCTACAGGACAGCAACAGCAATGGATACAAAATTAGATCTCCTGGAATGATAATTGCACTTCTGTTGTTGAAGCACAGTTAGGTGTTGTTCAGAGGTGTATTTGATACCTGGATGAGACAGTGATAATTTCATCTGTGAATCCATAAATATTTGCAAATGGACCTTCAAAATATTCAAGAAAAATAACAGATGAGACCTGAGTGGGATGTTGTAAATAAAGGTGGATTTGGACAAGACAAATCTTTGTGAATAAATGTGATGAATTCTTTGTGTTTGTTTCCAAATCAAGGAATTTCTTCCCTCCTCAAGCAGAAATTAGGGGAGGGAAGAACATATTATATGAAATTTCCAAGCCAACTGAGAGCCAAATCTTGGCCTACTATATACTAAAAATGAGGGGATGCATAATACAGACTAATAATGACTGTTCAATTATAAAAGGTTAGGTCCACATTTATTAATATGGCCCACCTAACTGCTATACGTTCGTGATTTACCACGGAACACTATTAGGAGTGATTGGGCAAGAAGAAAACTCTGAGAATATGTCCATTTGGTCTAAAAGAAGAAATGCAATTTTGTGCTGGGTTCGTAGGGTAGAATGATTCCTAAAGGAAAGCACAAGGAAGGCCGGGATTTTTGCTAAGTTAAAGGTTTATAAAAAGGCAAAGAATACCAGGAAGAAAAGCATCATCCCAAATTTACTGAAACTCCATTAGTTGTGCTAGAATCTGAGGCAAATTCACATGCCTAGAAACACATTATCTTAGAGAATTATGTCTCCTAATCTGACTTCTATAAATTGATCATGCATATTGCTCCTACTTCTCTGCAATTACAAAGTGAAACATGCCTCTTTATACCTACAAATGTACTCACTTTTAAGCATATGGTTTGCTGAATAAGACTGGGCTTGGTACAAATTTAAAGCTCAGCACAAATACTCATTTTCTGCTGAAACAAAGCCTAAATTACTAACTGGATGGGACACAAGATGCACCATTACATTTTAAAAACTACTTCTCTCAACTAGTCAAATTTATATTTATCAATGCATATACATAATGAATGTGTTTTTCCTTTGTCAGTTTTTGAAGATGTGCCATTATTCCCTGCTGTTTATGTCAGGCTCACTGTGCTTTTGAGAGTGACAGCACTTGACACTGTACATTAGTTTCATTATTGGCATAATGCTGATGTAGATTCTCTATAGGAGGCTGCCAGGACAGTTTTTTTTTTTTTTTTTTAACTTTCTATGTTCTATTTTTTATATATGTGTATGAGAAATAAATAAATAAATAAAACAGATAAGATGACCATTAAAGCTAAAAGAAAAATAAACTAAATAAACTCTCTTCATCAAGTTAAGACATGACAAACCCACAGCAAGTGTAGGGACTAATACCCCAAGGGAGGGTATAAGGCATAATATATACTAAGACAAAAACCATCATTCCCAAAATAAAGCATCATCTTAAAGCAACAATATCAACTAAGCAGCAACTGAGTTTCTTTTGATGTGAGGTGAATGCCATAACAGACATTATGGGCTTGATCCCTTGAAGTGCTGAGCAGCTCCATCTCCTGTTGATTGGTGCTCAACATCTTACAGAATTCGGCAGTTGGGGAAGGTTTTCAAAGGCATAAATACCAGCTTGGTGCCTAAGAGCTACTGACTTCCACAGAATGGGATTTGGGCTTCTGACTGACATTCTGCCTTTGAAACCCTCCCTTCTTAGGTTAGCTAACACCGAACAGAAATAGTATATCTACAAAAGAAATGAAATCCTTTCCACATCCTGTTAATTCCTAAACTCAATTTTTGTTAGGAAGGGTCCCTCCTGTAACCTACAGGAATACATACTTTTTGGCAGTCAACTTACGCAAAATGCTTATTTTTCCATTTGTTATTTACCATGCCATCTGGCATTATGTTTAAGATAGAAGTGAATTTAAAACCAACCTATTATTAAAAGTGACCACGTTTTTGACCTTGAAACTCTCCATGGCTCCTTGACCCCATTACTCTAAATTTGTTGTTGGATATCCAGCATTTCAGAAATCTAAATGAGGATTACCCACGGCAACCGAGTTTATAAAATATTTATTTTCATTTTAACAAAATGTCTTTAAGATTAAAATGTAAAATAAATAATCTAAACCAATAATAAATGATTGATAAATAAATTTTAAATTTAAATTTCTTTTATCAGTTCATAGTGTACTTTTTTAAGGAAGAAGAGAAATCTTATCTTCTTTATCACTAGAGATACATTTGCTTCAATGAAATTTTAATGTCCTTATAGCATAATCACTGCAGAAAATAACATTCAAATCTAGGTAACACAGAATGGTAAAGGCATATGAACTCTTTTCAATCTAAGTAGACAGAACTGGTGGCTTTGTGCCTTGTTTTTATTAAGATAAAACGACTATGTCTGTGATACTTGTTGAAAATCATTTATTTTGAAAAACTATACAAAGCTCTTTTTCCTTGAAAACAGGTGAATCATACAACAGGAATGATGATCTACTAGCCAGTATTGAATTTGCAAAAAGTTTTCTTTCTCTAAGCTTTTCCTCAAGGCTATGTTATAGCTTTGATTTTTCCTGCTTCTATTTTTCTTTGTCATAAACACAGCTACACTTTCTTCAGCAATAAAATTTTTGGGGAAAAAAAAAAAGGATGCTATTTGCTGGCACATGCCTCTGTTTTGTGTTTCAAAGTATCCCCAAAAGGGAAATAGAGGTTATTATTGTTTCAACTGCAGCAGCCATTCAGAGGATTTAAATTATTGGACATACTTTTCCTGAATGAAAGGTGGACATTGGATCCCACAGTTTACATACATTTAATTCAACCATGTGATGTGGATAAAAGAAGGCCACTTAATTATCTATAGTACAATCAATTTGTAGGCCAAGTTGAAAGTTTCTTTATGAAATTGTTATGAAAGCCAAACCTAGTCCTTAGAAATAGGTATGTCCTAATTCATCCTCAGTGAAATCAAACCTAATACAGGCCTAGTGTAAATCCTACATCACAAGACAGACATGATGGCTGGTATTGAAGCTGTGCAAATAACTGAATCTTCAATTTGGTAGGAAATAAAAAAATCTATCACATCTGTCTCAGATGAAATAATTCATGTATTTATCCTGGATGATTCAATTATCTTATACAATATAATTAAACCAATGAGGAACCCATCAAAGTAGTAACAATGTTCTATGTGCTTTGAAGGAAGTCTTCACCTCTTCCAATGCCAGTTTTGTGACTAGGCTAAAACAGAATTAAAAAGTCATTAGGAAACAGAGAAATAAACTTACAGGAGGAACTTTGCCTGAAAAGACAGGAACTTTTAACCTGAAAACTACTACCATTAAACCTGAGTTGCCAGCTTGTTATTGTGTTCTGAAAATTCATGTCAGAGAAAATATTAGAAAAATTATTTTTTTTTCTGTTAAATGTTATTCAGAGTGGTATTTTCAGTTAATTAGTGCAAAAGGAAAACACAAACAGACCTTCAGATCCACACTTTCAAAAGATTAGTGCTTTGTCATGGAAAAAAAAAAAAAGTCATTTTTAACTTTACAGAAATGCTTCAGAGTAATTAGCAAGGGGAAATCTATAGAAAGTCACTTCAGGACAGAGTTTATTCATAGAATCATAGAATCATAAAATAGTTAGAGTTGGAAGGGACCTTTAAAAATCATCTAGTCCAACCCCCCTGCCATGGGCAGGGACATCTTTCTCTAGATCAAGTTGCTCAAAACCCTGTCCAAGCCAACTTTGAACACTTCCAATGATGGGCCATCCACAACTTCTCCCAGCAACCTGTTTCAGTGTTTCACCACCCTCAAAGTAAAAATTTTATTCGTTATATCTAATCTAAATATTTCAGTTTAAAACTGTTGAGCCTTATCCAGACATGACAGGCCTTGGTAAAGCCTTTCTCTGTCTTTCTTATAAGCCCCCTTGAAGTACTGAAAGGAGGCAGTAAGGTCTGCAGCCTTCTCTTCTTCAGGCTGAAAACCTCCGACCTTCAACCTATTTTCACAGCAGAGGTGTTCCAGCCTTCTGATCATTTTTGTGGCCCTCCTCTGGATGTGCTCTAACAGTTACATGTCTTTCCTGTACTGGCAACGCCAAACCTGGATGCAGTACTCCAGGTGGGGTCTCATGAGTGTGGAATATCAGGGGACAATCACCTCCCTCAATCTGCTGGCCACACTTCTTTTTGTGCAGTCCAGGACATGAATGGCTTTCTGGAATGCAAATTTTTCATCCACCGGTATCTCCAAGTCCTTCTCTGCAGGGCTGCTCTCAATCCATTCATCCCACAGTCTGTACTGGTGTTTGGGATTGCCCTGACTCAGGTGCAGGACCTCAGCCTTCTCCACATTGGTTGTCTCTAGTTCTTCAGTCTTTTTTATTGGTGTGTGTGTACATTTTCTTAATCTTCCTTTTCTGATCAATGTACCTGTATAAGCCCTTCTTATTATTCTTCATATTCCTTTCCAAATTCAGCTCCAACAGTGCCTTAGCTTTCCTGATCCCATCCCTACGTATCCGGGCAGTGTCCCTATATTCTTCCCAGGATACATGTCCCTGGTTCCACTGCTTATGCACTTCCTTCTTACATGTTATTTTGACCAGGAGGTTCTTACTCAGACATGCTGGTCTCCTGCCTTCCTTGCCTGATCTCTTAAACATGGGAATTGAGAGCTCTTGTGCTCTAAGAAAATTGTCCTTAAAGAGCTGCCAGCTCTGTTCTACTCCTTTATCTGTGAGGGCAGTTTCACAGTGGGTCCTATCCACTAATTCCTTAAACAACTTGAAGTTCAATCTCTTAAAATTCAGGGTCTTGACTTTACTCTTCACCTGGCTCATTCAGGATCATGAATTCCACCAGGGCATGATTACTGCAGCCCAGGCTGCCACCAGTCTTGACCTCTCTAATTAGTTCATTGGTGTTGGTAAGCAACAGATCCATTAACACTTCTCCTTTGGTTGGGCTGTCTATCACCTGCATTAAGAAATCATCCTCAGTGCACTCCAGGAGTCTCCTGGAGTGTTTACAGTTTGCTGTGCTAATTTTCCAGCAGATGTTAGGGTGTTGAATTTCCCCAGCAGGATCACAGACTGTGAGTGTGAGGCTTCCTGTACTTCCAGTAAGAAAACTTTGTCAACAGGCTCCCCTTGATCAGGAGGCCAGTAGTAAACACCAACCATGAGGTTTTCTTTGTTGTCTTGGCCCCTACATTTTACCCATAAGCTCTCAACCTGTTCATTGTTGTTTCTGAAAGACAGGTCTGGTATTCAACCCTTTTCTTTAGACAGAGGACAACCCCTCTGCTCCTGCTTCCCTTCTGAACAGTCTATAGCCATCGAATGCAGCACTCCAGTCATGTGTTTTGTTCCACCAAGTTTCAGTGATAATGATCAGATCATAGCTGTGATCATAGCTCATAGATGCGCTAGCTGCACAGTAGCTTCCTACTCTTCCTGTTCGTTACCCTGTTATGCACTGGTATAGATGCACTTTAGTTGGCCTATCAGCCATGTCACTTTTTGAATTCCTTTGAAGAATTTTGCAGATGTTTCCCTGTTGGTTCCTAATACATTAGCAGTCCCTGGTTCTTCTCTGTTACTCAAAACTCCATACCCTATCTCCACTATGTCCAGTTTAAAGCTCTCCTTATAAGTCTGTCCAGCCTTTTGGTGAAAACCTTCTTGCTCCACTTGGTCAGGTGAATCCTATCAGCTCCCAACAGAGCTGGCTTCTCAAAGGTAGATCTATGACCATATAAGTCAAAACCTTGAGTATGGGACCAGCCAGGCAGCCAGGCACTCACCTGTTCAGTTTGTCTTGGATGAATTCATATTGGATGAATGCCTTTAGGAACTATTTCAGGGATACTTGTATTGACAGGGAGACAACTTCTTATAATGCATTATTAATAACAGTAAAAGCATAGTTGTGTTGAATTTTATTCCAAACCAATTTTCCTATAAGTTAGTTTTAATGTTATACAACGTATTGCTGGTTCCCCAGAGGACCATCTATTTTTAATTAGCACATGATTATAATTTAGTGTACCTTATGATCTGATTTATAGCATTTGAGAAGAAGGAGGGGAAAATGACTAGTCCATGACTGTACTGAAGTTTTTTGTTTACAACGTTTGTTTAATTCATAAAATAATGAAGATTAAGAGGATGCATAGAGATGACATTGGCTGCTTGTGGCTGCCTGTCTCTTCTGAAGAGCTTGTAGCCCTCAACTGAAGTGTTCCAGCTGTGTGATTCGTCCCAATGTTTTTCCGTGATAAGAACTAGATCATAGTCTTCTAATTGCACTGTGGCTTCCAACTCCTCCTGCTTGTTTCCCATGCTGTGTGCATTGGTGTAGAGGCACTTCAGCTGGGCTATCGGCCACGTCACCTTTTTAGAGGAGCCTTCCCTAATTCCTTTGGGAAAATTCACAGGTATTTCCCTGTTGCTTTCTAAAGTGTCAGTGTTCCCAGCTTCTTTTCTGTCACTCAGAGGTACATCTCCTTCACCAGCTGAATCTAGTTTAAAGCTCTGCTAATAAGTCCAGCCAGCTTGCTGCCCAGAATGCTCTTGCCCCACCTAGTCAGGTGCACCCCATCTGGTGTCAACATGCCTGGTCTCTCAAAAGTGTGTCCAAGATCATGGAACCCCAAACCCTGATCATGACACCAGCCATGCAACCAATCATTCACTTGATCCGTCCGTCTCCTTCTTGGGTCCCAGTCTCCAGCTGGGAGGATAGAGGAGAACACTACTTGCGCTCCTGATCCCTTTAACATCTTTCCAAGGGACATAAAGTCCCTTTTGATATTTCAGAGTCTCCTTGTTGCAGCCTCATTTGACCCTACATGAAAGATTAGGAATGGGTGTTAGCCCTCTGGACCCACCTGGCTTGGTGGCCTCTTCATGATACCATGAATGAGGGCCCTGTGCAGGCAAAAAACCTCTCTAGAGAGATTAGGTACCGTTATTGTTTTTAATAAACTACAGGAAAAAGCTCCCAATCTGAATAAGAACCATGAATAGAACTTTCTGAATGTTTTGGTTTCCTGAAGAAATAAATGCTGAGGATGATTTTTTTTTTTTCAGTTCAAGGAAAATTCATACAATAGTTGCAGCCTTTTAAAAGTTTGATAAAACAGAGCATAAATATTTCAGATTTAGACACGCTTGCATTTTTCATTCCTGAAGAATGTTTTGAGATAAATTGTAGAAATATAAATTAAAAGAATTTAAAGGCTAAAAAGACAACAGCAAGCCTGATCATTTTCATTGGAAACACTTTGTTTCACCTGTACTGAAAAATCTGTTATTTACACAACTCTACTCACAAACACTTTACATTCCACTCTTAATTAATTACTGTTCCATTGATCAGAAGATAGTGCCTATTAGCTTCTGCTTTTGGTTTCTTGAGTAAAATGAAAAGGAAGGGGGTGTTTATTCTCTTGTGGTGTGAGTTTTTCATCAAATTCTAAATGGCATTGTGGGACAAGAGAAATGTTGGCAATTTTTTAGCTTTTATTCTTGTATAAGCAATTGAGGAAATATGATTAAGGAACATTGACTTATTTTGGTGTATTATTAATATTATTAATTAATATAATGTTTGGATAATAATACTGTAGAGATACAACCATAGTAACATTTCAGGTAGCTCAGTGATTTCATGTTTACAACTTGCTATCATTCTTTCAGTTTTAAGTAATTTAATCTTCCTGGATGAACCTCCTAAACTTGATCTTTTAAATTTTATTTTGGACTCAAGTCTTTTTTTTTTTCCCCTCTTTCTTTTCCCTTTAATTAAATTATCCATATCTCAATCCATGAGCCTTTTTCTTTCCCATCATACTTTCTTTCCCCCTTCTCCCTTTGAGCTGGAGTAAGAGAGCAGCTGTAGTGGAGTTCAGCTGTCCATCATGGTGAAAACACTACACTAGGGAAGCTTCCCCAGACCTCTCTGCTCACCTAATGCTTTTCAGCACACTGGAGCATATGGGCTTTGTGGTACTTGGAGAGGATATCGTTGAGAATTGACAGATTATTGGGGGCCATCCAAACTGCACTCTTTCACCTTGATCTGGACTGCGCTACTGCTCTTCATTGGTTGAAAAGGCCTCTTGGAATCTACCATAGTGTTAGACATGCTACAATAATAATTTGAATACAAAAGCAATAGACTCTCTTACTAGAGAGAGGTTGTATACCTGTCATGATGATATGATAAGGATCTCTTTAAAGCCATGTGAACTTCACTTGTATTAAGATTACCTAAAGAATAAACTACTAGTGGTGGACTGGCTCATTTAAATGTAAGAGAGTAGTATCACTTTAAATGGTATTCCACAGAATCATAGAATCATAGAATATCCCGAGTTGGAAGGGACCCACAAGGATCATTGAGTCCAACTCCATCCTGGCATCTCATTATATCTTTAAAAAGGCATAGGTTTCTTGTAAATCCCAGTGTCCTAGCTGCCAGTCCTATGTGGACGTCTCTGATACCCTAGAGTATATCTACACTGCACCACTAAGATAGCTGAAGAGTTGGGAGCATATGCCTTCCTAATTCTTTATTGGTCAGCTCATATTTAATTATTCAACGTAATGTGAGCGCCTTCAATCATAAGAGATGGAAAGCATCTCACTACCTGGTAAATGGTATGTTTGACTTGGATGCAAAGAGATGCAATTTCATATCCTCCTAGGCAGAGTAAGGGTTTGAGTTTCACACATCTTTCATCAACTTCTGAATATTCGGATTATTGACTTCTGGAGAAAAAAAAAAAAAAAGATCACCTCTTCCTCCATTTATTTTTTTGGCTCATGCCAGAGAGATCATGAGAATACCAACTGACACCTAAACTCTGCTTTACTGTTCCTGCAGCTTTTTGTGGAACTCACATTTCCTATTAACTTTTCAGAATTGTGCTGAATTTTGGAAACTTCCTGAAAAGCTTGCTTTCTCCCATCCATTATTTAAGTCACTCTAAAGTAAAAGACTGTAGCATATGTAGCATGTAAATATGTGGGTGTTGCAGAAATTCAAATGAACTGGTTTCAATTAAGGAGTGAAACATCAAGGACCTCAAGAGCTGCACTTCTAATGGTTTATTTTTAGTGTTCTACAACAAGATCTTCATAAAAGTGTTTGGTAAGAGACTAAAAGGGCTTTGGGATATTAATAAGTCATGACAGCAAGCAGGATTCATAAGTAATTTATCGGTTGTGGGTCATGTGGAGACAGTAAGTCAGGTTCTGAAGAAGACAGCTGTAAGTATATCTTTTATGGAGTGCAAAAGGATCTTTGATTTAGTGAAAGTAGAAAACAGTCTTGGAAGCTTTGTACAGAACACGTTAGGAGCTGCTATGGACACACTTAAAAAGTTTATCCTGATTTGAAAGATAAGCCCCTTTTTTAAATTAATGGTGATATCTTTTCAACGAGCAGAACCATTTCAAATGGAAGCTTTTCAAGAGTAGCTGTTTTATAAGAATCTTGAAATAAGCACAGGATTCACCGGAATCATCATAGGCTTATACTAAAAAACCCTCCTATTTATTTCATAATGAGAGAAAAATAAAAGATAAAATTTGAAAATAAAGGCTTTGGAGAAGGAAGAAGGTTTATCAGGGTAAACAAAATGTCTTATCCATTTAAGCTTTGTAGATACTTCTGTCATTTCTTCCCTTTAATTTCTAAAAATATTAAAACAGTGATAAGAGAGTGCAAAGATTCAAAGAACAAAGAGTGTTGACTCAAAGTAAATATACAGAAGATTAGACATGATGATCAGGTTAACATAAAGGAAAGAACAAATACAGTGACAGTTAATTTTAGAAGTTGTAAAAACAAATTAGTTGCCTTAATATGGCAGCCATACCTAATAAAACATGAAATGTGGATATTCACAACTAAGATGTGAAAAAAAAAAAAAAAACAACAACGCACTAAAACACATAAGGCAAAAGCATAAGACGTAGTACTATATATATATTTTTTTCTTTTTTTTATAAATTCTGGGGAGTTCAAAAGAGGACATGATAGATAGACTTCCCCATACATTTCTCAGTCAGGGTTACTTTGTATTTAAGAAAACAACAAATAAAATATTAAAAGATGTGCTGTGTAAAAGACTGAGATCAATATGCCATTGGTTTTTGAGCAAATTTGACCTTATTTTGAAAGATGCTGAGCATTCCTAACTTCTGTTGTAACACAACACTTGTCATAATAATATTAGAGAACAGAAAGGCAATAACATTGGAATTGCTCTCCTGGAAGACACCTTGAGTTCAAATAGTTTGGTTTTGGTTCATAAAAGTATCTGGAGGTGATTGTAAGGGAGTACAGCAAGAAAACACTGAAGTGAATAGTGAAAATACTGGAACATTTTGCTTTCCATTTACATTTCCAGGAGATAATTCTTTAGAAATCTGAACTCATTCTGTCCATAATCCATGGACTCAATAAAAAAAAAAAGAAAAAGAAAAAAAAAAGCCTCAATACTCATGTTACTCAGTACTTTCTCCTCCTTTAGCAAGGACTTCAAATGTATATTGACTCATAATATAACCAATGTTTTCAGCCAGTCTAGGCATTAATACTTACCTAGTAAATGAAAGCATTTCAAATGTAGAATTCAATATAATTTAAAATTTTATAGATTCATACTATTTCTCTATATGCTTGAAATAGCAAGTAGAGCTTGGAAATATAACCCGCAACTTCTGACAAATAATATACAGAAGAGTTATGGCTGCGTGCTTTCATGTAGATGGATAGGGATGGATCCATGAGGCCAGGTATAGGATCAATATTTCATATAATTAGGTGGGAGAGGAAGTGAACACCTCCTGCTCAAGGGAGGTCCAGTTAGACCAAGTTGCGCAATGTCTCATTCAGCAAGCTATGAGTATCTCCAAAGATAGAGATTCCACAACCTCAGTGAGCAAACTGTTCCTGTGTTTGATCACACTCTTTATTTTTACTTCTTTTTCCTTTTATCTGATCAGAATTTCCTGTTTATAGGAAGGCAGGCTGGAATCTGACTGGCTTCCTACAGCAGCCACCCTCAAGTGACAAGATCATTGCAAGATCAGCATGTTTAGAAGAAAACAATGAATAGGAAAGCAAGCAGTCAACTACATCCATTAAAAGATGATGAAATATTTCCTTTCAGCTGGCATCTTTAACTCATCTTTACTTTGTTTTAATGAATCAAAGTAAAATCACTTTAAAGTGTTCTACTTGTAACGGAATTACATTTTCATTATCCCATTCAACAAAATGTACAGGAATACTATACAATGGATATATTTTTAAAAAGTCTTACTCAGAAGTTTTCTGAGACTCCCACAGGGTAGTGAAGTTCACAGTACACACACAGAGAACATTCAAACTCACTACCTCCATTCTCAGCAAGGGGTGTACCAGCAACAGAAAGACTTGTACACAGTTGCCATTTTCAATTTTGCTTCCACCAAAAACCTCATTGGTGAAAATGGAACAGACCATACCTGTAACAACTAGGAATGACAGTGTGGTAAATGAAATTGAGGAAAATGAACAGACCAATTCAGAACATGCACTTACCTTCTTTGAGTATTCAAAAAGGAAATCAAGAGAAGCGGGGGTGCATTTAATGAAGTGGAGAGAGAAAAAAATCAATTTTAATTTGATTTACACAATACCATGATTATGTGAAATTTAATACCTCCAGAAACTTCAGATTAAAAATAGGATTAAAAAATGCTCAGAAAAATAACATAACCATTCATTTTATATTACAAAGGATTTTTTTTTCTATGATTAGAGAGCATTTCCTATCCTTGAAAACATACTACAGTCTAAATTTCCTGGTGTTAAGAGGAATTTCTTACATTGTCAGGTCAGGTCATTTGTGATTGCTCAGAAAATTGGATTATTAATTTTTTTCAGTTTTCTTTTTTTCTTGACTGTTATCTGAGAAAGGAGACTAGATTAGATGTGCTAGTTTTCTCATCTAGTGTGGTTACTCATAAATTCCTGACTAAAGACAATGATACAGCTTCTGCCCAAGGTTAACTGTGTCTGAGGTTACAAATCAGAAGAGCTTAATAGTTTCAAAAAATAGTCCCTTAGGAACTCTTAACCACATTGTTGAAGAGCCATGCAGGTCAGCACAGTTATTAGTTTCAACTCCTGGACAGATGAAAACACTGTAACAGCAGGAGAGTGAGAATAAAACTGCAGCAGGAAAAGTATATGTAGCATGTGCCTTTTTAAACAATGCCACCAAATATTTATTTTTGCTATGCTTTAGAGGAAAACCGGTTTGACAAAGTAGACCAAGGAATATTCATAATTATTAATCAAAGTGCTTTACAGTATTAAGTGCTTAATACTGATGAGCTTGAATTTACCTTCTCTCCATTTTCTTACCTGTGACTTCCACTATTTATTTTTTGTTTTCAAATATAGTAACAATTTGGCTGGCCTAAGACTGTGGTTTGTGTTCATAGTTGATTTTGATACCATTTACATTACAGCAACATAGGAATGAAACGGGATATTGTACTGATTGTAATAAGGTGACAATCAGGACATCTGTATTCTCCATATGTACACTCTGAAACCAATTTCATTACATCACGTTTGGTGTGAAAAAATGGCAGTCAAGAGACCAAGACAGAGGGCACTTTTTGACCTAATAAAGAATACAAAATATTTATACAACATCCTTCACAGAAAGTCACAGGATGATTTATGGTTCCAATCAAATTAAAAGCAACATCAATCAAAAGACTTTTCATTTTTAATTTTTAAACTGAAACACATTCAGTTTCTGATTATGAACAGGAAGCAAATCGCTACACATGATGCATAAAGGCTAAAAGCTCCATTTCAAATGATATCTAAGACCATCAGTCATCAAACCTCCATTCCAAATAGCTGCTATATACTACTCTTTAGAACCAGGGTGCAAAGGATATAGTCCCAAAGACATCAAACTTCAGTGAGATGGATTCTCACTGTCTCTTTGAAGTCAGGTTACCTCTTACTGATGTCCTTGTAGTTTCTTTCTACAATTTTTCTTATGCCGCTTTTCAGTAGAATTACTGTAAATGAGAGACATGGTTACTAGTTTAACTGTATTTCACGAAGTCACATATGTTTTGCTTTATTAGGTAAGGCAAAATACAAAAGGCTCAGTGGAGATCAGCTCCTTGTGTTATGAACCCTGCACCAGCAAACAGGCCAGGTACATTTAAGCATACCGAATTGCAATTGTGCATCATTTTCATTTTCAGCTTCAGAGAGCAGCAGAGATGAGCTGCAATGACCTCAACCCCTATTCCCCACACTGCTGTGCTGACCAGGGCAGAGAGGAGGTAGAGGACCTGGGAATGAAGGAGTGAATCTGGGCCTGGGAAAAAGTGGTGTGGGGGAAGACTTCTTTGTTTGTTTTGTCTTTGCTTCTCACTATCCCACTTTAATTGGCAATAAATTAAATTAATCTTCTCCAAGTTGAGTCTGTGTTGCTTATGATGGTAATTGGTAAGTGATCTCCCTGTTTTTATCTTGACTCACAAGCTCTTCCATGCCATTTTCTCCCCCTGTCCTGTTGAGGAGGTGGAATTAGATAGTGGCTAGGTGGGAATCTGGGAGCCAGCCAAGGTCAACCCACTACAGTCTTAAAAAAATCTTAGTAGTATATTTATGCAATTGAAAAATGGTAATATTTCTTTTGCATTTGATATAATAAGATTTTTAGATGACTTTTAAACATGGCTGTCATAAAAAATCTAAGACAACTTCCCAGCTGGTGTTTGTGTTTTCAACTTCATGAAAATCCATAGAACTGCATCTGTTGCTAACAATATAAAATATCATAGAATCATAGAATATCCTGAGTCGGAAGGGACACACAAGGATCATCGAGTCCAACTCCTAGCTCCACAAAGGACCACCCAAAAACTGTGCCCAAAACTGCACACAGCACTCGAGGTGAGGCAGCACCAGCGCAGAGCGGAGCAGGACAATCACTCCCCTTGACTGACTAGCAATGCCGTGCCTGATGCACCCCAGGGTACGGTTGGCCCTCCTGGCTGCCAGGGCACACTGCTGGCTCATATTCAACTGCTGTCAACCAGAACCCCCAGATCCCTCTCTGCGGTGCTGCTCTCCAGCCTCTCATCCCCCAGTCTGTACGTATAGCCAGGGTTGCCCCTTCCCAGGGGCAGAATCTGGCACTTGCTCTTGTTAAACTTCATATTCTTGGTGATTGCCCAGGTCTCTGATTTGTCAAGATCTCTCTGTAAGGCCTCTCTGCCCTTGATGGAGTCAACAGCTCCTCTCAATTTACTGTCATCCACAAACTTACTTAGTATACCTTCAAGTCCTACGTCCAAGTCATTTATGAAAACTTTGAAGAGAACTGGCCCTAAAATGGAAACCTGCGTAACCCCCCTAGTGACTGGCCACCAGCCTGATGTAACCCCATTTACTAGAACCCTTTGAGCCTGACCTATCAGCCAATTGTTCACCCATCATATTGTGTTTTTATCTAGCTGTATGCTGGACATTTTGTCCAGAAGGATACTGTGAGAAACCCTATCAAAAGCTTTACTGAAGTCCAACAAGATTACATCAACTGGCTTCCCTTGGTCAACTAGATGGGTGACCTTGTCATAAAAGGAAATCAAGTTTGTCAAGCAGGACCTTCCCCTTGAGAACCCGTGTTGGCTGTGACCAATGACCACATTGTCCTTCAGGTGTTTTAGAGCTCTTACATCTCTGAAGTAGGCAAGGAGTTCTAAAACAGATCTAGAAGCCTATAAAATAGTCAGCTTCTTTTGGAAACAAGAAGTGCAAGCTTTTTCACACACCAAACATATTACTAAGCTACTTACAGTTTATACCATTTTTCTAAATGGTGGTTTCTATTTCAGATATTTTCACTTTTGAGCACAAAATGTCTGTCTTGGTTTGAAGTAGAAATTACCTACATCTATATTGCATATGCATAAATCACATACAGTTGGTCATTTCTAAACGTCAATACAAATTGACACTGGAAAATATGATAGACACACACAATAGCAACATTAGTTTGGATTGATTTCAATTTAACTGAATGCTGCAATTTTAAAATAACATAAATACATTCCTGATTACAGTTCTGTGCACAGATGACATTATGCTTAGATTTTCAGAGGTAAGAGAAAGTTGCTATTGTTTTTCATTAAATAATAATTATAGCTAATATACTGATTTAGAATTCATTTTCAGGTGATAAAAAAAATTAAGTCAAAGAGAAGATTAAATTGTTGTTTG
This sequence comes from Anseranas semipalmata, assembly GCA_013399115.1. NCBI lineage: Eukaryota > Metazoa > Chordata > Aves > Anseriformes > Anseranatidae > Anseranas > Anseranas semipalmata. Next base: position 122,678 of record VXAA01002399.1, read on the forward strand.
AACTAGTTAGCAGCATTCATAGCTTCCAAGTCTTGCGTTTTGTATAGTCATCCCATTTATAAATGGCTTTAACATTTATATTGTGGTATGGAAGGGAAAAGAGAGAGAGGAAGTGAAGCTGTAAAGCTAGCAATTTTCCACGTCTTTTGATCAAACTAATTATGGCAAAATTCCCTTGCATATTGGTAATACACCTACAAACTATGGGATGACTTTTAGTCAAATATTTGATCAGAAGCTTCTAGACTGGGGTCCTTCTTTTCCCTAAATAACAATTAATATTGCTCTTACTAAATCAATAAAACTTTAATGTCATTTAATCAGCATTTAAGAGACCTTGCAATGAGCAGAAGCACAGTCATTTCTTCAATGGCCTTCATACACGCAGACACATACACTGACATCAAAAGAAAACCAGTTTCAGAATGACACTATGTAATGATCAGCACCTTAAAAAAGAGAAAGTATGCACTGTATCTTCACTTTATTATTAAATAATTCCTGAACTGGGTTATTCAGTTCAAATTTTGTCTTAAAACCTTTACAAATAGCATTCAATCAAACAGCACTTTGATGTATTAACAGGCAGTTGTTCTGGGTGTCCTTGCCCAGGAAAAACAGAGGAAAGAAAGGAAGAAGAAACTCTAAAGTTGCTTTGCAAATATAATAGATGCTTTATTTTCTGTTCGTCCTTTATTGAATCTTTATTTCTTTGTAAACAAATATATCTGAATAAAATACTGAAGGAAATACATTTCACCTTGACAACTGATTAAAACATTGTGGCAGTGCACAGTATTTTAGTATACTTATTGAATGCATTTTTCTAACTTGTAATGATAAGCAACACTTACTATCTTCTCAAATGTCTGGATGTTCCCATTAGGCCGTGTAGCTTTTAATTATTATACTGAAATTGAATTGTCTCAGCCAATCACAGAACACAGATAAATGCATGGAGACTTAGGAATACCATATAATTTTTTTTTTTTTTTTGCTCATTTATGCAAATCCCTGACCACTGATTAGCTAATGAAAGCTAATTTATGTTCTCTCTGTACATTTATTTCTCAAGAATTACAGAATAAATTTGCAGATTTCTCTTCCGCCTGCTCTTGCCCATTTGCTACTACAAACTCCTCATCTATATATTTTCATAGAGGGCCTGAACACATGAATAGCTACTTTAGAGTGTAATTTGATAGCAAAAAAAAAATAGGAAAACACTGTCTAATGATAAAATGGGGAAAAAAAAAAGTCAATGATTTGGAAAACTGCTACAAAGGCTCTTCTTGATAAGGTAAATATTACCTTTATTTAGAAGTTGTTTTCCTTGCTTTCATCCCCATGTGATTTAGGTAAGAAACTCCTGGTCCGACATATTTGTTCATTAGTGAAAGATCAATATTAAAAAAAAAGTAATTAATGATGAAAATAATAATTAATGAATTAATAATTAGTGAAAATCAGGTCAAATAACATATTTTGCAATTTCATTTTGTTTTCTATCATGTTTCCTTTTATCAAAATTATATTTCATTCATTTATAGCCCATTATTCATATTAATAATGCCAAAGTAGAATGTCTTCACATTTTTAGAAATGTAGGAACTTGCGAATTCCTATGATGTTATAACAAATCAATATTTTAAATAGACTAATGGAAATGTAATGTTCTGTAAGGAAAAAAAGAAAAAAAAAAACTATTTGAATATAGTATTTTGGAGTCCTTAAGCACCTGTTATATATTTTCCTATCAGCAAAAGTCCTACAGCAAAACCAAAACTGCGCAGAGACTGACTCAGCAAGATTATTTTGGTCTATTCCCTTGTGTGTGCCTCTAGCAGAATAAATAAAATAAAGGGTAACATTTCTGTTTAAGACCATTGTGACAGTCTCTTATGTTATCTGTGGTCATATCAGTTTGGCTTATTATTTATAATAAGGTAAAGCCTTTATCTTGAAAGAAGGACCATGACCCCTCAGAACAGAGACAATAAATGAGATGGGTGCTCTCAGAAGGAAAGTAAAAGGAATTATGATATACCAGGGACCAGTGCAATGTGTAGTGATCTCGACACAAGAACTGTCTACCTGCTGTCTATTTGGTTTATCTTATTTTGTTTTGTTTTGTTTTGTTTTGTTTTATTTTATTTTATTTTATTCCTATGGCTATGTCACAGAGGACAAATTTCAGAAATTTAGAAGGCAACAGAGAAGTGGCTTTGCTGACACTCACTGTGAGATTCACAAATATAAGAGGCTGCCTGAGGAAACATACAGAAGCATTTGTTAGACTGTGCATTCAGAAGGCAATAAAGGCTGTTTTCACTATTAGAGATGGAAGTTAAAACTTTAGCAGATGATGAAGAGTATGGAATGGGATGTGAAGGGTTCCTAAGTAGTCAGGGACTGCTTTATGAATTTAAGTATTTGGATGACTGAATCCCTGTCTGCAAAACGCTCTCCGGCACTGCTAATTTAGTAGAACAGGCATAGCCAAAGACATCTTTTGGGACAGTTTCATGGTGATGCCAGAATTTCTATGTGTAGATGTGATTGACTAGGAAATGGTTCAGGTCAGAGAGATGTTGCCCTCCAACTCCAGGTTGTCATCAGGAATAAAATAATGGAAATCAAGTATGCACAAAAGAATATAAAAAAGAAGAGTCTGGAGTAATATGCCTAACACATTATTATCCATCCATACAGGTTTTGACAAAAATCAGCAAAACAGAACATGTATGTTATTGCAGCTTGCAAGCTTAGCCTTCTGTGAGAGTCATTAAAGATCTTATTGCATATTTTTGAGTTTTATTACATTATAGACTGAAAGTATTAAAATGACTGAATGTCTGAATGTTAGTATCCTTTATAACAGGGATGTCCTTTAAAAGACACTGTCCAAAACTAACTGCACTAGGTGCAGTGATGCCTTTAAATGTCAGTGGGTTTGGGTGGAATTTTTAGTCTGAATATTTTGAAGCAGTGTGCTCACTTCCCAGTCTTCTCTAATGTCACCTTGAGCAAATATGCCCAAAGGAAGCAGATCATTCAGTGAGCCTAAATTAAGGCTGGGGGTGGAGGGAACCCTCTTAAGAGCTGTCATTATTTCTTTTTTAAATTGAATGGCCTCCCAATGGAAATAGTGGAAGCCATATTACATGGGGCTTCTAAAACAAAATTGAACAAAAGACTGAAAACATTACCATGAGCAATTCAAAGCTGGCAGCAGATGGACTAGATAACTGTTAGTTTATTTTCTTCCCATTTTTTTTTAAATTACTATGATTATCTGAGAGAGTAAGGATCTTCACAAAGAACTACTCATTATTTATTTATCAGTAGTAAAATATTGGGTTGTGTGACTGCAATGAAATATAATTCAAGTGACACTACTTCAATTTATACATGAAAATACGGACCCAGGCTTGGGAAAGGCACAGACTTTAGGCGTTTACATGATCATTTTAGTTAAGTCAAACTTCTGAAAATACTATTAAAGAAAGTTATAATGTGATACAATGAAATGAGTATCTTTTCTGGATGGATCAGTATGTTATGGTGCCCACTTGTTTTCTTGTTTGGTTACTAAACAGAGTGAAGATAACATGGATCAGAGTGACTAGCTTTGTTTTGCCATTGTTTTACATTCTGGATTATTTTACAATTAAAAGTAGCAGTGTCAATGGGCTTCACATATGTCAAATTGTTGTAGCAATGCACTAACAAATGCCATTAATCTTATGAAAAGATTGATCCTGGAAACTAACTTCTGTTACCACTGTTATGTTGGAGGACACTCCATCTAAATCTCTCCAATTTATTCTTGAGCAAACACACTCTACTCTTAAAGGAAAAAAATGCAGCTTGTAATTGATAATGGTGTCTCACATTTAAAGAAAATGTTAGGATCACTTTGGAGTCAGACAAAAGAATTAACTACTTCTAGCCATATATAAATAAGTAAAAATCACCTAAGTATCAGTTTTTTAGTTTATAAGGAAGGAGTTGCTTGCATATGAAATGCTTCTGTAAGATTCACAGATTTCTCTCCAAGTCAGTAAATCAGAGTTGAATGCCGTAGGGAACATTAAGTTAACCTGTGAAAGGAAAATAATTTTTCTGTGGAAAGATTTTTGTGTGCAAAGAAAATCAGGACCAAAGGCAATATTAGAAAATGCAGAAAATTATGTCTAGGTGAAAAAAAAAAATAAAAAATAAATAGAAGATTAAAAAGTCTATATAGATTTTTTTTTTTTTAACAAAATCTACGTGTAAAAGCATATGGGGAAAAGAAAATCAGATAAAATCTAAGCATATAAAAATGCAGTGAATTAGTTTTATACATTTTCTTTAAATCCCAGAGGGAATAAAGCAAACATTAGGGGTAAGAATCACTATAGAAGACTCATTATTATCTGTTAATACTAATTTTCTCTGTTGATAAACATCCCCCTAATTTATGTATCTGATTCCTTTTATGTCACTGTTGTTGGTATGCTCCTGCGCAGTTCTGAGTCTCTTATGTGTATCTTTCTCTGAATCATTTTTAGCCTTTCTAGAATCTACTGTAATTAGCTGTTCATGCTTATATCTTGTTTTATGGTGCAATGCTTTTACTTTCATGTAATTCTTCTCTCCCATTTGTTTAAGATGTTGGCACAACTTTTAGCTTTGATCTATGTAGACTACAGTTAGATGCAAAATACTTCATGTTGCCATCCCTATTTTACAATTTCTAAAAATATAGCCTGCACAATGTCGTGGAAAGGAAGTTTTACTTATATAGGCTAACAGATACAATCAACTTCCTGAAAGACCCACCAACACACATACTTTAGCCTAGTTTTCATAAAATACGGTCACATTTCGCTTACATTTCACCTGCCTTCTAGACATAGTCGTCCAACTTTACTGCAGTAGTTCACAAATGGTGAACTGGATGTTCTCATTTCTGTGAAAAAGATAATGATGTCTTTTACAACATTTTATTATAGCTCTCAAAATAACTAAAGTGTTTATTACAGGTGAAAAACAAACACCATTTGGGAAGAGTGTTTTGTTTACAAAGGGGGCAGTTAAAGAAGTGAAGTGTCATTTTCTGGTCCAAGAAGTACCAGACTGAGATTTTCCATAACCCCAGACTAAAAAAACCTGCCTCTTCTTTACTCAGGGGTAAAAGGTTATTTACTTACCTGTTATAACTATGGAGTCAGAAGCAGCCAGGCGTTGTTATTTCTTGTTTACCATTCCTATGGAAGACAGTGAGCCAGGTGGAGCATCTGAGGCGGGATCCTCCAACCCCAGCTGCCTTCAGGTGCCACTCCAGTTGTCTTTTTTTATTCTCTGATATATGCTTATTTTCAGTGATGAACCTCTTTTGCTTAACGATTTCAAGATTTTTTCCTGAACTTTTGGTACTCTTGTCATAAAGTGCAGAAACATTTCAGGACAAAAGTGAGAAACAGGAAAGAAATCCATCACCTGTTTTTACAAATTTCAAGAAACTCATTTGTCTTTGGGAAGCCTCTTCAAATACTTTCTAAAAGAAAAAGAAACAAAACAAAACAAAACAAAACAAACAACAACAACAAAAGCAAAACCACCACCACCACCCAAAAAAAAGAGGGCTTAAATTAACTATTCATTAGGGAAATTTAAATTATTTACCAAATAATTCTTGAGGCCAAAGTCTTAATTTTCAAAGGAAGAAGAGTAACAGCTATGCAATGTTCATCTTATATGCAATGCTTTATAACACTATTAATCTAGCATTTAAGATGAAAAATCATAGTAACAAATAAAATAAGTTTTAATTTTCAGCTGACTGTCCTCTAAACCTCTCAAACGCTGATACTCTATACATAAGCTGAAGATTTGTTCTGCCAAAAGCAGTGCTAACATTAACAGCTGCAGGCTGACAGTTCACATTAACTGTTGCAACTCGGAAGAGCGTGACCCCTGTCTTAGACATCTCTTGTTCTTTCTTATCAGACATAATACAGAGGAAAAAATCGTGCTACCAAGAAAATCCCAAGGACCAAAAAAAGTCACCAGCAGCAAAACTGCTAACCTACATTTTCAGTCAGCTTTATAGAGGGAGTTGCAACAAAATATTCAATAACCATACAAATCCCAACTACTTCTTTATGTTCCTCCAGACTCGCCAGAAGTGCTGAAGTGGCTATCTCACTACAAGGAACTTGCCCCAGTTGTGCTTTCCACTGGCCACTTCTTTCTCAAGTGAAATTTGATCAAGGGATCACAATGTAGCCCAGTAAACATGATTTTGCCATGGTTAATAACAGGTTGCAGGCTTTGCAACTGCCCTGTTATTGCAGGGTCTCCAGGCTTATCTGGGCTCACTGTGTCCTCAGCTGGGTTCAGCCTGGTTTAGCAGTTGCTGAGAAGAGCAGTGCCTATGGGGTATCCTGTTTTAGTTTTGCTCTGTGATCCCCAATACAGCACCAGTCCGACCAAGGAGGGGAGTCAGTGGGTAACAAATAGGAGCCCTTTATAGCAATGACAGCTGGGAATGGATAGGAAGACAGGGGGCTGTGATAAAAGAAGGTTTGAAAGTGACCCAAGTCTGGGGAAGAGGAAGCTCCTGTCTTCACAGTCCTCCCCATAAGGATCTCAGGACGCGGTAATTTGTTATAACCCCTGCCCTTGCACCAACAGCCCCCACATGCACCCTATTCTTCCTGAGAAAGTCTGAAACCACCAGCCTTGGGGCGCATAGGGACACCGGAAGGGTAAGCATCGCAGCAGAGAAAAGGGAGAGAGACTGGTAAATGTTCTTTTTAAACAATTTTAAGGGTATTGCTAAAGAGGCTTTTCTGCATTAATTTGGACTGTAAGTGATAGTACTGTCATAACTAGACTAATAATAGCTGTTGTGTTTTGATTAGGTTATTAAGATTTTAATTAGACTCACTGTAAATTCTTAGTTCCATGTGATAGTTCCCTCTTTCCTATAACAAGATTTTGAGTGTAGTTATATCAGTCATCAGATGTGTCAGGTAAAAAATAGTAGTTAATATACGCGTGGATTTACAAGTAACATTTATACTGGCTTGTTTTATTACGCTTGATGAGGAAATAGTGTAGCAAAGAAGGTCTGGACATGTTTAAAGCATGATGTTAATGTTTGTCTTATGGGATAAAGGCTAAAAATCTGCAAAACTATTTTCTGTACTAAAAATTTTGAAAACTATCTGTAGATTTATGAGAAACAGATGTTTAAAATCACAATCAGCTTGACACCATAAGCTGACATATCTTTTACCTGAAAAACAAGAGTGACATGGATAGTCAGCTGAAAGACAACGCTCATATTTCTGCACCATGATGTAAACTAGATAAAATGATCCCTAAAATAAGATCTACATTAACACTGTCATCCTATTTGACCTCTGCATATCTGGTCATTAGTGACTGATCTCTCTGAGATAACCTGTCATAATTCAGATGATTCTCATACTACCCTACTTCCCTTCCCTTCCCTTCCCTTCCCTTCCCT
>VXAA01002399.1:136552-152488 GCA_013399115.1 Anseranas semipalmata
GCTGGAGCTGGCTCTGACCTGACATGGGGCAGCTGCTGGGCTCTGCTCACAGAGGCCACCCCTGCAGCCTCTCCGCTACCAAAACCTTGCCACGTAAACCCCATACATTTACACATATTATTTTAAAGGCAACAACAGAAATGAATTCACAAATAATTTAAAATTAATTTTATCATCTTTTATACCTTCCAACATATCTTTATATACACTACCATTTGGAAATGGAGCTTTGAGGGAAAAAGATGTTTTTTGTAGTTGTAACATATATCTCTTAACCAATTTTATAACAATGACATAGGAACTTTTAATGGACCTTACCAGCTTCCTTTTTTTTTTTTTTTTCCTGCAATGAAATAAATCATTCTCCCAAATTACTTCCTATCAGGAGATATCAGAATATTAAAGTCGCATACAGATTTAGTTGAGATGGCAGTGGGATTCTCTGCTTTATCTAAGTAACTCAGAGTTTAAATCCATTATCAGTATTAAACGCTACTGTGATTCATTCAATAACCTGCTCATTAGACAATCTTCTTTCACAAAGCAAATCCCAGATAATCTCTTCACATCATTTTGCCAAAGAGCCAAGCCTTATTAAATCATTTAAGCATAGAATGATCTTTGCTTTCTATGGCAAGATCAGAAGGAATATACTGATGCTTGTTTGATTCAGAACTTGCTGCATATGAGACTGGCGATGTCTTTTCTCTCTTACAGTCAGTACGCATAAATAGCAGAATCCTCCAGTAAGATGCTACATGCATAAACCTTGTATGTGGATTCATTGACCGAAAGGTAAATTGAATATCAATTTATGCTCCAAAACACAGAAATTTTATATATATATATATATATATATTTATATACTTAGAATAACGTAAGTTTGACAGATGTCACAGGAACTAGGATATCAGGATACGTTTGAAGGACAAAGAGATCATGGGGTTATCCAAGTTCAGAGATTAGGAGTTATAAAATGATTCAAAGACATAAAGACCTGTTTACACTCAATGGAGTCTTCAATGCATTAATACACTTTTGTCTATACAGGTTTGTTCAAAATTACAAGATAATGAAGTAGAGTGAGCTTTCTTCTTCTCACATGAAGTGCATTTTTTCTCAGTATTTTGTGTACTTGTTAAGCCTTTGTTAAATACAGAAAATACTTGGGTATTAAAAATAATTATCTGGCTATGAATACTTACTCTTAAGTACATCTGGTCTTCTTCAAACTTAAAAAATGCATTTGTTTACTATTTAAAGTATTTCACATTACTTAGAAAGTATCTACAGTTGCATGATGATTACCAAAGTCGCCTGGAACCTAAATCAACATTATACCTGTGGTCTCTTGAGTCTATGTTAAGAAAGATAGTCTGACCTTTCTTCATTTTGTGGTATTTTAACATTTTTTTCTATTAGTTTGCAGTCATAAACAAGTATTATATACTTGTTTACATATATTTTCACAATAATCTTATTAAAAGATAATCTAGAACAATAGCTTTAAAATGTACTCCACAGCCTACTAATAATTTCTAATGTAACAAGGCACCCCCCAAAACATATTACCCTTATCCTACTTTTAAATATTTCCAGTACAGTGGACTAAAAAATAGAGTTTAGAAAATACACCTCAATGTCTAGAGGAAGCATCTCAACTTCATATTATGACAATGCTTTTGAGGACTGGCACTTCATCTTCCTTCTGCCTTATCACTGAGATTTCCACAACTACACCTGAGAATTAGGATAGTGTTTTGTTATCTAAGGGTTGCTGTTCATTGATGCGTGATCTTCCTAATTTCACTTAATAACCCCCTCACTGTTTCATGGGAGAAACAAACAAACAAGCAAAAGAGAGGGAAGGAGACATATACATACCTGCACACATATACGTGATTTTTTTCAATACTAGAAATAAATACTGAGAAAAAACACAGTTCAACCTTATCGCCCTGATAGTTTGTCTGTTATCATTTTTATAAACACAAAAACAACACACACACAACACACAATCCCCTCCACACACACACAAGCAGAAAAGATGTTAATCAAATGGGTATTTGCCGTCAAAAATTGTGAGCTGCTATCTGCTGTCATGGCTTTGCTAGTGATATTTCTAGAAAATAGTGAATAAAAGTTATTTTGCTATTTTTATCCTTTCTGCTTGTTGTCATGCACAGAGAATAGCACTTCATGTATCTCTGCCTAGGCTGTAGTTCTCTATCAGAAAACAAAACAAAACAAAATACCACTAGATTTTCTTCTCAACAGAAGCAGACTTACCTAGAGATAGAAGGAAGAACTGAGGGGGTGGGCGAATAAGTACATAGCCTGTCTAGTAATGCTCACCAGAATGACACACACTTCTTGTCATGCAGTCCAGGGTAGGCTGAAACTTTTTGCTACCCCCCTCTTCCAATCATCAGTGGCATGGTTACATGCATCCTTTCCAGCAGATGTACAAATAAATTAGCAGTAGAAATATTTCAAATGAGTATGAGTTACCTGGCAGCTAAAGTGTCAGAAGCAGCTGCTGCTGGTACTTTTGTTATATTTTGAATGATGGAGAACAGAAATCTCACACCACTAAGGGACAATTGATTCTCTATATTCTATTTTTCCAGATATCTTTCTGTAAGACAAATATTGATTTAGGCTTTTTTAGTATATTTATCAAAAGCTTTTTCTTTGTAGCATTGATAATATTTTACACAGTGAAATTGAAAGGAACTAATACCAAGGATGGACCAAATCCAATTTCCAACCCATTGCTACCTGTGAAAAAAGCAGTTAGTGTCTGGGAGCCTTAAGATCATCTATTTGATGATTTCTCTTGCTACATCTTGAGTCACTGACTGAGGCCATCTCTGAAAGGTCATTTATGGAAGTTTTATCTTAAGTTGTTGCATCCAAGGAAGACACCAAAGTCTGAACTGGTATTGATTTTTCTTGCACTGCAACATTACTTCCAGGAGTAAACTATTGAAGAGGCACTCTTGATAGAAACACGTCACGTGCCAGTGACCACATAAGATAGAATTGCAGGCAAGCTAATTGTTTAACTGAACCTGTCCTTAATGTGCAAGGAAGCTGGACAAAATCATCACAAACTTCCTATCTGATATTCAATATAGAATATAAAGGTGTGCAATACTCTGCATGGGCCAATGCCCTGCCAATTTAATCAAATACATAACACCTGCACTCTGATGCAGTTTTTGTATTTTAAATATGCCCTGGATGGTTGCTTCTTGGGGTGGGCTGGTAGAGGAAGAAGGGGGAGAAGCAGAATGCCACCCCTTGAGTTATTTTAAAGTATTGAAAGATAAAACAATTCATACTATTCCCAAAAGGTTTTCAACAAGTCAAAACAATTTAGGGTTTTGCACTCTTCTGATATTTGAACCATGCTGACAGCTGCAACTTGCAGAGGAAAAGCCAATTCAGCCTGATCTAGAGTCATCCTCCCAAGTATTATTATTAGCCCACCGTTGCATTATAATTTTCTGAAGGAGAGAGAGTTTGCTAAGTAAGCAACTATATCTGTTAATGAAAGTCCCAGTGTGTTGCAAGTAAGGCAGTGAATATACACATACACAATGAATTTACACTTTTTGACACCTTAAAGGCTTGTCAGAAGCCATGGAAACTTCAAAAGTGTCTGCTTTCTAGCAGCACATTTAACGGTATAACTTTTTGTCATTTTTTTCTTTTTGTAGTTTTGCTGACTGCTACAGCTTTTATTCCTGAGACATATCAAAGAAGATAGATAACAGAAGTCAAAAGAAAATAAATTCATAATCACATTTAAAAGTAGTGTGTAACACAGTTTTAAAATTTATTTTTCTTAAGGATGATTTATATTTTCTCTTCCAGTATCCTCTATTTTTTAACTTGTTAGCTTAACTGTAGATAAGAGTCAAGAAGGAACAAATCAGTGTCTCGACACACACACAAAAAAAGTTAAATGAAACATCCCTGCTGCTTCTGAGCACATGAAATTTAAACATATGGATTAATCCATTCTCTTTCCCAATGTACAAAATATATTACTTATGAAATCTGAGTAGGAAGGATTAATCTATCTCAATGTCTAGTATATTTTTAAATTTATTTATGAGTATTAAAAAAAAAAAGATTTTCAATAGGTGATGACACAATGGGTGTCCAGTATGAATTACAGACTATTAAAGCCTTTCCCTTATAGAAAGGGAGAAGCTTCAAACTGAGAACATATGAGAAAAAATGCTGTCACTAATGCTAAATTCTTTTTCATTTGTTTCCTACAATACCTTGTCACATTTTGTGTGACCTCTGAGATGATCTTTTGAAGGCTAGGTTTGTACCTGGCTCTCCTTGCGATCTGTGTACTGTAGAAAAGGGAGCTCTTTATGAGCAGGATTTTTATATTTTGCCATTTTTAATACATCAATCAGTCATAACAAACAGGACAGGTCATGCCAGCCTCCCCTACTAGCAATCCTGATGGGTAGGGCAGGGATTTTCAGTGTCAGGTCAAAAACCCTCTCTGGCTTGCACATATTAATGCTCCTCTCAGCAGGAGCAGCACAGACCTCAGGCTAACACTCTCTGCTGCCAGCACCCGGGCTTGAGCTTAGGGTCATTAATTCAGTCCATGGTGTTCATCCAAAGTCAGCATGACAACCTGGTTACAGGGACAAGTTCCTCTTGGAGGTCAGGGCTGCCCACTGAGAAGAGAGGACTGAGGCCTGTAAATTAATCTTTCTCTTCACCGCATATTGATCAGAAAGGAAAACACACAGAATGGTACAGGCAAGATCTTGATCTACAAAATGACAATGCAATTGAGTCAAAGCTCTTATGGTCAATCCCACCTACTAATCTAGTCTATAGTGATCTTGTGATGAGATTGAAATTGCTCTGTATTATCATTTCACTAATTTTTTGAGTTTTCAGTTTAGAAAACATTCTTAAGAATCTCACAAATTTCCAAATATGAAGTGAGAAATTACATCCAATCTTGCTTGAATTTATTTAGTAACAGCTGCCAGAGTTGGTTTAGATCCAATAGAAGTGTAAGCAGCACAACTGTGTTGTACCAGCTTAGCTAGATTAATTTTGTATTTTTGCCACAGGAAATACCTCAACATATTTAAAAAGAAAATAAAATTTGCTGTGGAAAGGAAAGCTCTCTCTCTCACACACACACACACACACAGATGTAGGTCTCCAAGCACCTGTAAAACAAAAGGAACAGGAAACTTCAAGGGATTTAGAGTGGCTATTTACAAATCTGAATTCTCATCTTTTGAACATATGCTATTCTGATTCCCTGTAGGATTTCTTAGATATTTCCTATGCCTTTAGATTAGGTGGGGTTGAAGGAAAGCTTGACTGCAGTATGAAGCTAGCTGGGCAGGAGATATGAGCTGTTTTGATGGTTTCACATGTTATTCCTGGTTGTCAGAAATAACTAAAATTATCTGGTACCAAAGGCAGATTTAAAATATTGTTTAGCAATGAAGCAGGAGGAAAAGTGCATCAGTACTTTTGATCATGAAAAATTTTGCATAAAGGGCATTTCTATGGTAAATATTTGCAAAGCAGGTTTATAACACATCAGTGTTTTCCAGTATGGATAAAACACCAACAAATTATAAATGAAAAATCTTTTTGGAATATTTGTTCTTTTTCCAAGGTTACTAAATATGTATCAGGCTGAGTAACCATGGGAGTAGTATGATTTCTCTTCAATTATCCACAAATCATGTTTATTTTGGTGAAGAATTTCAGATGTCATTATCTCTTAGAGAAAGAACTAGACTTAATAAAGGTTTTATAGGCAGTGGAACTGTCCTTATAGAGTCTAACTTTACTTTAGTAAATTTCAGCTATCCCAGCATTTTCCACTTATTATCCCAGAATGTTCTACTTGACATCTATTTTAAGATGTCAGATGAACAATAGGATTTAACTACTTTATTTTCTACAGCTTTTCTGTCTTAGGACAGAGTAGAGGAGGAAATTTAGAAATTCTGTCCTCAGTGACTCTAGCTTCTAGCAAACCAAATCCATCATCTAAAAGTTACAGTGAAAACCGTGGGAGAACAGAGAAGCAATCTGGCCCAGTATCTTCAAAGCTCTGAATAAACACTTGCAAATCAGTTCATTCCTGTGAAGCAATTGCTTACTAACTTCATTTTACATGGCAAAGCAGATTCAGGAAGGAGATATGAATCCCATAAACTCAAAAAGATAACAGGTAAACAGGTAAAGGTAACAGACCTAGAATTAGCTTTCAAGAGCTTTTATGTTTAGTCACTAAATAGTAGTTCTCATACACACTTAAGCACTAACTTCCTATTGCTTTTATTTATAGGACCTGACTTCATGAATCAGTATGTCTTCAGTGTGTAAAACTGTAGAAGGATGATGCCCAATTTGGTTAGGAACCTGTGAAAGCAATGTCCATATATACCTCCTTTTTTTATTATTTTTTTTCCTTTGGTTTCAAAAGTAATGTGTGTCCATCTGTCAGTATCCTACATGCTCTGACGTTTGCACAACATGTTCTATGGTTTCATATAATGCTATAATCCTATGATGTTGTAAAAGAAAATAGAAGTATCATTTTAAGCCACAGCTCATTGAACCCATTTTAAACTTTTTGAAACAGATTTTATAAACTTCCTGATCTCAGCTGTAGATTAGTTGCCTCTTTATAAGATATGCACTAGGCACATTTTGTTTTACATACTTAGAGATTACATCCCTATTTTGTCCTGAAGGTATTTTATTTCATGAAATCCATTTTAAGCAGCCTAATTCACGAATTAGCTGTCAACATAGGGCATAAACCCAATCTAATTTGAGGTACCTGTATAATTTATCCTGCATGATGAAATCTCCTAACAAAACAGCAGACCAGAAATAACTTCCACCAGTATAGAAGAGAAAGCCACAAATTTATAATGGAACAACAACAACAAATACCAGAACACAACACTTAGCACAAAATGTTTAATCCAAAAAACATATGCAAAATGATAATTAAATTTTTTTCAAGGGCACCTTTGAAGTGAATAATATCCATACAGAGTATCATTACTGTAAATCATGAACATCATTTCTAAAATTTTCCTGTAATATAGAGGTAAGGAGGAATTTTGGAAACAGCTTCTGTCTAAAACAATCCAATCTGGACATACAGGTAATTCCTCACCCTTTCTGCCACGTGGAGCTAACCAAATTTCCTGTGCCATCTGATTGTTACAGCCTCTTCAGCTGGACTTGATCCCTGTTGAGTTTAAACCCAATAAATGCAGATGTATAGTGGTACATCAAATTTCTGTTTTACTTGTTTTGCAATTCATTTATGGCCTGCAGTAGCTTTCAAAAGACCCTAAGTCAAAATGTTCTGAAGCTGAGCATTAGAGCTTAAAGGGCTACATGCGGTCCTAACTCTCTCTTTTTGAAAATTTTCTGAATCCAAAGTAGAGAACAATCTGCTGCTCACTGGGATCTTCTTTTAACTGAGAGATATCAAAATGTTACAGGAAGTAAACCTTTGCCATTTAGTAATGTGTATCTGAATATTCAGCAATCAGCGTTACACTATCTAATTTAGTTATGCTTACAGGTAAGTGCAACATTGTTCATCCGTTTATGAAGGTTAAACCTTCATGGTTTTGGTAGAGTTTGATATGGTGGATGGTGGCATCTCTCTCTCTCTCTCTCTCAGCCTGTGTAGGATAGGGTCCAAACATATAAGGACTGCCACGCTGGGTGAGATTCAGATGTGATGGTAACCATCACCATCATAGCTAGATGGTGATCCTGCAGGAGGCAATGTCTATAAATGGATCTGATGAACAAAACGAGAACATAATGATTCTCCATCATCCAGTCCTTAAAGCTTTTGTCAATTACTAGTTCATGGACTGGATGTTCAATGTAGACTCCCAAGTTCAATACCCATGTTTGAGTATGTTTCCTCATGAACTTCTAAGCCTTTCAGAAACCCTTTATCTTTCATAACAAACAGACAAACAAATAAATAAATAAAGTGGAAATCATTTTCCCAGAATGAACAACAAAATTGGGTGAAAAATATTTCTGTTAGTTTGTTCTAAAAATACTCCTTGTTTTCATGGGAATTTTCTACATCTTGCATTTTTAGAAACAGGAAAAAGTCATTACCTGATACTTTTTGCTCTTTTCCATATGCAGTACTTTTAATCTATGAATTTTATTGGTGTACAGACCATTCTGTATCCTTCTGTGTATATTTTCTAGTTCTTTTTTATCCTTCTTAGAGTGAGTAGAGCTGACTGAATGCCCCAGATCAGGGTTGTTTCATTGCTATCCACAAAGATTTCAAGATCCTTTTCCTGAATGGAAATTTGGAACCATCACTGTGCTCCCATGTATAATTGAAGTGTTTTCTCCTGTGAATATCACTTTGAATTAATTGTATTTGCACACCATCTGCTATTTTGTTGCCTAACCACTCAGTATCATGGTAGATTTTGAACCTCTTTGAAGTTAACATTAAGTGACATGCCTAAACACGTTCATTTCAATGAACTCTGTCCCCTCACTTTTAATCTGTTCTCTGTATTATGTTAGATGTAAGAGAACCTATAAAGATCATTAGGGAAACTTGCTTGGAACTGTCCTTCACTGTGAAAATGGCTACCGTTTCTTTAGCATGTTATTGATTTATGATGGGGTTGACTCCAGAAAGCTGAGCTATACTGCGATTTGGTGGAAAACTGTTGCACTTTTCTGTACTAATTCCACCTTCTCTATTAACATACTTACAATAAATGTAATGTGAAGGTGGTTAAAGTAAGACACATGTCTGCAGAAGGTAATCTATACATTAAATAGAAACTCTGAGATAATATTTACTCTTGAAAATATGTAAATCTTCCCTCCTAGAAAAGTTAGTTCCCAGAATGTATGAGCAGATCATATTATGTTCATGACCAGCTGAGGGATGACTACGTTGAAACAACAGTGAAATTAGCATTTGGGTTCAAGGTCAAAGAGTTAAACATGATTAGGTCATATCTGGCTTTGAGAAAGCGTAGGAGCAGGGAGGGAGCAGGTCTGAGTTTAAGAATAAGATACATCTTACATTACTGCAAATCACAATTTGATTTGTCATTGTGAGGGAGAGAGAATCCTGGAACTGGTTTTTTATTTTGAAATAAAACACTATGTTATGGAATTATGATATTATGACTTCCAAGATTTTTTTTGTTGTTGTTGTTGTTTTGTTTGTTTGTTTGTTTGTTTTTGTTTTGTTTTGTTTCAGAACCTTTAAAACAACTTCTTTTTGGTAATCACAAAGTACTTTGCCCTTTGTAGTATAAAGCACTGTCTCAGAATTTCTTATCTATTAGTGTGTATATAAAGAAGATCATGAAGATGAAGGGCAAGCCTAACATTTTGGAAAATATTGAGTTTATGGTTATGCAATAACATATTAACACAGTAAAAATTAATGGATACTTTGACATGAAATGCAAATTTAAGGCTTAAAAGCTTCAAAAATTAAGAACTCATGTCTTAACTAGGAAAAATAATGCCTTCCTCATTTCCTCCCATCACGCTTAATAAAAGAATTTGCAATACTCCCATATAGTCTTTTCAATAATTCATTCTTCAATCTGGTGACAAAACAAGCAGGCAAAGACTGTACTTTTTGCTGTCACTGAACAAGGAAAAAACCTTCATTTTAACTAAGACAAAACATCTATCGGATCAGAAACAGAGCATTTTAACAGAGTTTGGTCATCTTCCACAAAAGCAAAGAATTGGGTAAATTAAACCTTTTGCACTTTAACTTACGATTTAGGTGTTGCTAGAGACAAACAATTATATATATTTTTTTTTTGCCTCCTTAGTAGAACTCCTAGGCATAAAACCTATATATCTGTGCTTAACATAATGAACTGGTCAATATGTATTTCTAAAACAAAGCAAAACAAAAAGCAGCTGGACAACTGAAGCGCCTAATTGTGGTCCACATTACACCACATTTAATTATAATGAACTATGCATATTCCTGGGAAGTAGATAATGTGTATTTAAACCTCCTTCGTCAAAGGGAAGGAAATGAAAAATGTCGTGCAACCATTGGTTGGTACACCAAGGCATTAAATTTTGTGAAAGTGCAGGACCATGGCTATGATTTAAATAAAATAAATAAATAAATAAATTAAAAAAAAAAAAAAACATATGAAGTACAGATCTTCATTTTTGTCATTTTCTTTTTGTTACAGACAGCTGAAATCATATCAAAACACTGCACATTGTGTCAAACAGTTTTTTTTTTTTTTTTTTTTTTCTGGAAACAAGTGTTAGCAAAAAATGTTAAAAGAATTTCATTGCAATTCAGCAGTTAAAACATTTGTTATGTGCTAACCCTAACTGTGGCATAACAAAGGACTATAGCAAGTTGATCCCCAGCTATGGGATTCCCACTGAAACACAGATTCAGATTTACAAGCACAATCCCGAAAAATCATCAGAAATTCCTTTTCTTGAATTTAAGAAAAGAGCAATAAAAGGAACGTGATACCACATGTTTCTCAACTCACAGATACTCTTGGTGTTTCTATGATTCTGTTGTAAAGGTTCAATTTGCGGTCTGACAGCTCAGCTAAATGAAGGACTGAGGAGGATTAATTGTCGCCTCTGTGTTGAACTTCACTATACAATGAAATCAGAACCAGCGCTTCTTTTACCGACTTGCAGGTTGAAAAGCACGTATTACAAGGAAAAGCTGGTGCTTGTCTGCAGTCATCAAGCAGGAGGCTGAGGTAGGTAGGGGCTACACTTCTGGCAAAGTCTCCTTCTTGCCATCACCAGGGCATTGCCAGGGGCTGCTTACTGCTCCACTGGCAAAGTGCCTCTTGCCTGTATCTGCAGCTCCAGGTCTCCTGGTGTTGCTCTGCAGCTGCAGTCTCACCCTATAACCTTCAGGCTCGCCCCACAACTGGCTCAGACTTACCATCTAGCCAATGGGGAAAGCTAGGGTCCAGGTAATCCTGACCTGCACCGCACTGCACATGGAACAGGTTGGCTTGGTAGGAACAGTCAATGGTAGTTTTACAGGTTTAAATCAAAATCCAGTGAAATGATGGAAAACGTGGTTTAAATATTGTTTGCTCAAGAACCTTAAGTTTCTGCAAAGAAAAAGAAAGAAAAAGTCATCCTCAGCTTCTGCCATTGGGGAATTGTTATTCACAATCACAATTCACAATTTGAACTTCACAATATATCACAGTCCTGTAAAGTACCTTTTCTTGAAATAGAGGGAGACATATTAAACATCTGATATCATTGCTGGGAAAGAAGAAAGTGCAATAAGGTAATTAGTGTTTTTTAGTTTGAACAATGGATTAATATATGAGAAAACAATTAAGACGTCTTGTTTTGTTACAATAATGTACATTTCATAATAGCATGACATAACAGAAGAAATTTAACATTCAGTAAAAAAGTGAACTCAGGGAGGCACATGCCAAGTTCTCTGATATGTGAAAAGTAGGAAGTAAAAGATTTTTTAAAATAATCATACAGTCTGTAAGACTGTAAGAAAGTATTCAATTTTAAGTTATCTAAAAGGGGCAAGGAACAGGTTTGTGATTTTCCATTTGCATTTATTTGATTTGGGCTTCTTGTTTTGAAAGGGGATGGAGTGTTTTTGTTTGTTTGATTGTTTTTGTGGCTTATACTTAATTTAAATTTAACTTCTTAGCTCTCAGAATTCCATGTGCATCCCCCTGTACTGAAAGGAATGGAGTATTTCTGGCATTTAATTCATATTGTATTAAGCCAAGCCAAAGCCATGAAAATGCCATGGTGCAATTTAGTGAAAATTTATCTTTCACTGGGAATAGTTCAATTACGACTGAAATGAGATTGGAAATAATCTTTTCTTCTCTAAACCTTACACCTGGAAGACAATACATCTGTTTAATGTCTTGCCACTTCTATCATTCTGACGTACCTGAAACAGTCTGTTCTAGTGACTGTCACATGAAACTTTTCTCCTTTTTTTTTTTGTAAAGCTACCTTAATTATTATGAATAGCTGTCACCCATTTATTCCAACTATTATTTTTCCATCCCCAAAATGTGTGTATCGTGCTTCAATACATTTAACAGAAAGAGAAATGTGATTCTAGTTAACTCAAGATTAACAGGAAGATGTCATTTTCCATTAGCAAACCACTCTATCTACTGTTCCTGTACATTTTCAGTTTGTGCTGGTTATCACTATCTCAGTAATAAAGCACAAGCTAATTTAAAAGCGTTTAAAAGAGAAGACACCTTAAAACCTATGAATAGAAGGGTATTTTCTTTTTAATTTCAGGTAATAAATATACTGCTATTCTACATTTTTGTACACAATTCTCCATTGATTAGTAATGCATGTAAAGTATTACTGTGTTCGTACTTTACTGATATAGTAAATATATATGGCATAATCTTTAGATGACTAATTATTTTCTCATTTCCACTGGGCAATCAGCAACTATGCATCAACATACAAATTAGTGAATATGAATGATTGCATCCATTGCACCTCAAGAGGGAATATTCCAATATTTTAAAGTGAATATTTATTTTGTTCCAGTTTTCACTGTCATCTTTGCTTGGTCTGTGTTCCATAAGATGTTGTCAGAGAAAGGACATCTTCGTGTTGCTAGGGGTTTATCAAAGACCAAGTGCCATTGATTTTCAGAGGCTTCAGTGCTCCTTGACTTAGACCCAAAACTATGGCCCAGTGTCAGCAACAATTCATTAACTGTTGTGTAGTAGGAGTGCATGTGAAGCAAAAGAGCTGCATTGCAAATTTGATCAATTTCATCATCTGTCTATATGGAGTGTTGTCCTATGATACTAGAAAGGATGCTAGAACCAGAAGCATAAATTATGCCAGATATGAATACAAATGATGAGGTCAGTGGGTTTTAAAATAAATTTAAAGAAAAATGCAATTTTAGAAGGAAGAATGTGTATACAATTACTGTCACAAATTTATTTTTTATGAAATGTAATTTTAATACCAATATTATGCAATAATTATTTCTCACTCTCAGCCAAACATCATTTTCTTTTAGTAAGTGAAAGATATGAGCAGTTAGAACTTAGCTGCATTTCAAATATATATTTAAGATAAAATGTTCCTCTTTGGTTCAGATACTCTATTTATAATTGTTCATAGCAGGTCAATCGAGGCACTCAGCTGGATTCAATCCATGTTCATCCAGGGTGCTTCATCAACCTGTAGCACTGTAACTCATTACTGTACAATTGGAGTTTGTGTTCAAGTCAATAAGAAAAAAACACACAGCACTAAAATGAATATTAAGAAGGCATGATGTGAAAATTGTTTCCAGATAGCTTTTTGGAAAATATTTAAGTTCTAGGGTACCTGTTGCTGATATCTTACCCTTGCAAGAGTCAAAAATATATATATATTTTCCAAGTCTAGTGTGCTATTCCAGAAACTGCTTTTTAGATATGACAAATACACACATATTTATACATATCCCAAAGAACAGTGATTGACAGTTTCATGGGAACTTGAAACTATTGCCAAGATGTTAGCCCTTCTGACTGTATACAATGCCAAACTTTAATTTAGCTATTTTTTTTAATGTCAGATGCAAAGGCAGCTTATTTAAACTCTATAGGATGTGAGGTTAAACACATTGTGACTTTATGAACTGATGTTATTATTCCATATGTGTGTTGGTTTCCAGAAGTAAAGCTATAAAAAATAATGCTTTAATGTGTATGACTCAGCTCTCCAAAAGATCTCACAGGTTTTAAATACTGTTCTTTAAACACAGTCGTTAATACAACTTTCATCTTCCAACAAGAAGAAAGACCTCCAGTTCCTTTGGGAAAGAGAGCAGCCTCTGCAGAACACTCGTGGGGCAGAGTACATGAGATTAAAGCTTGTATTCCATTCAGAAGATCCTAATTTTCTTTTATAAGCAATACAATGAGCATCTCCAAAGCTGGTGAATACATGCCAGCTCTCACTGAACTTATACCAACAGTGAGCAATTCCACTGGACATATTTAAGTCTGTTTTCCTCTTAATCATATCTGGTTTGGCATTGGATCATACTTGATTGCTTCTGATTTACAGATACAGAAAATGAAAAGAATACCAGAACTACTTTGTACATTGTTCATTTATTCTTCTGGTGTATAGTCTTACACTTGCCGTATAAGAACATGAATGCCTAATTCAGGTCTCTAGATTTCACAAGGTATGCAGGCAATCCAAACAGACTAAAATTTTCTACTGCTGAACTAAACCATGTGACACAAATTATTTTTTGAGTTTAACCCTAAAAGCTGTGAGATTTCTTTCCAGAACTGACCGGAGCCAGTTTCAGCTTATCTAATTGGGTGAACTGGATTGCATATCTTAGCAATTACCTTTCAGTTGTGGCTATTTTGGAGCAAAACCTTTCTGAACTTCGGGATTTCTGCAATTCGTTTTCTGCTTGTTCTGTTATCAGATTTGGACTATAACTCCCTATTTTGTTTATTTAACCTTGTTCTTTGAAGACACTGTTGCTGCTAATGACCAGCTAATCAGATAGAGGCTATTTTTGGCTGGTAGCTGTTTTCTGACACACTTTAACATATCTGTGTAAACCAACTGCTTTTGTCAAGCTAATTTGACAAGAATAGCTGGCTATTTCAGAAATAGCATGTGCAAATTAAGTCTTCTAATTGTGTTCAGAGTTAGAATTAACTTCTCCCTCAGTTTTTGCCACATTTTGCAGGAAATAAAAAATTGATTTCTGAGTTCTAATACCAGCAGATAAGACTACAAGTACACTAATGGAGACTTCAGTGGAGCAAGGAATGAGCTATCTGAAATGTACTTAATAATTTACAATTATCCACAATTTAAAACTAACTTTTTTTTTTTTTGGAACTAGTGAAGCAAATTTTAAAACCCAGTTAAATAATAACAAATACCAGCAAAATACCTGAAACCCTTGGAGATAAATTTTACAAAATATTGCAGCTGTCTTACTTAGTATTGTAATAGAACGTTGATGGTGGATATTTTAACTAAACAAAAAAAATATAAAATATTTTAAGGTTAAATAACCTTAAAAATATACATCAATAGTGAAATATGTAGAGTGTCTTAATGTCTTCAGGTACTCATATTACATAGAGCTGGTTCAACTACTTCCAAGGCTGGTCAATTTGCTTGAGGTTCAGTAATCAGATCAGATAGTCAGAATTTTTCAACCCACACTTGTCATAATAGACTTATAATTTTAGAAAAGCCCAAGAATTGGACATCAACACTGATATACTCTAGTACCTTGTTTAAGGGACTCTCCAGGAAAATCTTAATTGCAGTCGTCATTTAATAAATTTGGTTCAGTGGTATTCTCACATCATATATTCCTTGTATACTTTTTCTGGAATCTTGTTAGCCTTGAGAAAACTTTCAAAAAACTGTGTCATTTACTACCAGCACTTTTTTCCCCCAAATTTATAGAATCAGTTTTTTGAATTTATGGGTAAAATGTGTTTTGTTTTGTAAATGATCCTATTCTTTAGTAATTAAAGAGAATAAACTTTGAAACAGGCTTCAAAAAAGATAGATATTGCTTTGTCTTCTTGCATTGCATTCTTTTTTATCTTCCGATTTTTCAAATCCTTCAAACATTCTACAGAAAGTTAACTTCATCTTTTTCATATCTTTCATAATATTTTTCACATGTTTTTCTATTTTTCTATTACATTTTGACTTTATACAGTCTTTATAGACTTTTTAGACTTTACAGACTTCATAGACTTTTACAGACTTTATACAGTTACCCCTTGCTACTTTCCACAGATTGTTATTTACTTATATATATATATATATATATATATA